>QWTY01036950.1:0-14830 GCA_008033365.1 Pseudorectes ferrugineus
CCGTGCCCATTCCCTGGGGAGCCTGGGCAGTGCCCAGCACCCTCTGGGGGAAGAACCTTTCCTGAAATCCAACCTAAACCTGCCCTGACACAGCTCCAGCCGTTCCCTGGGTCCTGTCCCTGTCACAGAGAGCAGAGATCAGTGCCTTTCTCCTCTTCCTGATGTTGAGTGTTCCTGAATGAGAACCACAGCCAAGAATCTTTCCCCTCTACCATCCATTAGCACTGGAGTAGCTGATGAGTAAAATCAAAGTATACTCTACTTGCTTTATAGAAAGGAAGTGATCTGAAGTAGATATTCCAGTCCTCCAAGGTCTTACACGAGCTCTTCCCTCTGCTCACACTTTAATGGCTGGTAAATGTGTTGGTGCCTCAGCAGGGTTGGAATTAGTGGGTTGGTTTTTGTGGTTTGGGGTTTTGGTGACTGTTTTTGTTTCCATTGTTTCCTCCCAGGTCACAACTCTCCCGAACTCTCTGGTTGGGAACACCGTCCCTCGCCAAAGGATGCGGAAACGGGCAAAGGTTTTATCTCTGGCTAAAAGGTGCTTGGGACTTTGGGAAGGGGAAAATTCATGTCGTGGAGGCTGGTTTGGGGCTTTTGTTTGTGGTGTGGAACTTACCACTAGCAGATTCCTTTTCTGTAGTTGTTGGTTTTTCCCAGTCCTGTCAGCTGTGGATCAGCTGGGAAGTTTGCTGAACTGGGATGGTTTTGGTGAGGAAAGGCAGGAGGGTGGAATGTTTTAACTAACTGATAATGTGTAACTTGGGGTGGTGAACTTTAGTATTTACTATCTACTTATTTAATATTTCCTATTAGCACAAATTTAATATTTCCTATTAGTACAAATGAGGGAACATCTTGAACTTATGTTTTCCTTTGTAGGATTTTGCGTATTAAGAAGGAATGTCCAACTCTGCAGAGGAAAGAACCTCCTCCCTCCTTGCTAGAGGCAGATCTGACTGAATTTGATGTCAAGAATTCCCATTTGCCATCAGAAGTGCTGTACATGCTGAAAAATGTCAGGTAATGTTAAATGGAAAGAGAAGTTTAGAGCTGGGGTTTGATGGATGTTCAAGTGATGTAAATATTTGACAGTTTGTGTGAAATCTCAGATTTTATGATTGCATGGTCAGAATCCTGAGGGAGTTGGCTGAAATTCATCTGAGCATGAGGACAGAATAAATGACTTTGAATTTTCTAGAAACATTAAGAAAATAGTTGAGTTTGGGGGGAAAAAAGGAAGTAGGTTAGTTGCCTCAGTTTGGGAATAGTGCTAACGAAGGTGTTCTAACATGAACAGATTTAGTGCATCTTAAAACTTCTGTTTAGGCTGTATCAGACTTTTTTTTTTGTACAGAAAAGCATCATAATTGGTAAATGTTAATTGGATACCATATTGACAGCTCCCTGGGCTGCAGAATCTTTTACTTCTCTGCCTGAAAAGGTTGCAAATAAATCAAAGTCAACTTAATCCCCACAGCTCTTTGGCAGACTAAGAAGAAGGGATGGTCTTTCTGCCTCTTCAGCAAGGGGTTAAATTTGCTGACACAGCAAAGAGGAGGAGATCTTCCAATCTGTAATTTTGATTTTGCTTGTGGATGTTCATTTTTCCTCCCAGCTGTGATATAATTTAGTCCTGAAGGTCATACATTCTCAAATAAAAATGCTATTTAAGTCATCGGAACTTGCTGCTGTGGAATTATGATCTCCTATGACTAACTGATGTTGCAGTAGGATTTGATGGATTGATCCTGATAAATGTGAGCTGTTGGAGCTCTGTGCAGAGTGATCAGGTGTAAGACCCACATTTCTCTCTGCCTGGCAGTGACTGACTGGAGTCCAGGCACACGTTACCTGCAGGAGATGGAATATTCCAAACTTGCCATTCCATGCAGATGATGGGAGCTTTTCCCTCCGTGTTCAGTGTCCTGCTTCCATGGGCAGGGCAGCTGCACTAGAAGGGGCAGTTCCATGGGGTAACTTTCCTCATGGAGTGTGTGAATCTGGCAGGTTTTTATATTTCTTCCCCTCCAGAGGCCGTGCTGGTGTTTGCTGGAGGAAGTTTGGCTGCACTTCCCTCTGAGCCTGCATTCCTTGGAGGGCTCCTCCAAAGGAGCCCCAGCATTTACAGTTCTGTGTTTCCTGCTGCTTTTGCACCTTCATTTTGGGGAGCTCTTTGAGGCTCCTTCCCTGCAGCCGCTCCTCTGGGCTTCCTCTGCTCCTCGTGCCTGGGGCTTTGCTAATTTAGGAAGGATTTTCCAAGGACTGTGGCGATTTTAGGTTTTCCCTTTGCATTTTCTTCGCTGCAGGGTCCTTGGGCACTTTGAGAAGCCCCTGTTCCTGGAGCTGTGCAAGCACATGTTCTTTGTGCAGCTGCACGAGGGCGAGTACATCTTCCGTCCCGGGCAGCTGGACAACAGCATCTACGTGGTGCAGGATGGAAAGCTGGAAGTTTGCATCCAAGAAAGTGTAAGAACCCACTGCTCTCTGCACTTCCTGAGAGAAATCTGTTGGCACAGCAGCTAGGCTGGCACGAATCGTTAGGCATTGATTAAACTTAGACGTGTGAATCACGGTGGTTTAGGAGGGATTAATCCCAGCTCTTCGGGGCCGTGGTATTTGTAAAGATCAAGGTTTGTAGCTCTGGTCCCTCGTGTCTCAGATGAGAGAGCAGAGCACAAAGCTGATGAGGCAGCTGGAAATATCCTCACACAGGAGCTGCAGAAGTTATTGAGGGAGGACAGGGTGCAAGGTGGGCTTGGAAACGTTCACCTTTGGAAAGTTAATTACAGAAAGTGTTTGGGCACAGGAGAGACCAAGCTCACCTCAGAACAGTCCAGCAGGAGTCAGGGGGTTTGTCTGGGAGGTGGAAGAGTCAGATTCACTTTTGGGTAGACAGGGGAAAAAAAATGATGGTTTGTTTTCCATGAAATGTTGAGCAGCAGCCCTGGTGATCCCTTCTGCCAAGTTAAATTTTTAATTTTTACCTTCTTCCTGACTGAACTTTGAGTTTAACTTTAGGATGTGAACAGTTTTCCATTTGTGAAAATTTAGTGGGCTTGGAAATTATATCAAATTTGCTGATTTCTGTGTACTTTTACATTTTGCTGCTCCTGTTTTGTACAACCTCTACACAGGTAACCCCTCAATGAAGGGAGCTCATTCTGCCTGTGGGTGAAGGAAGCTTTGTTTTGTTGGTGGTTACATAGCAAAGACAAGCAGGTCACAACATCCCTGGACGAAACTGGCTTGTAGTTTCTTTTAATTTATCACTTTCAGAACACTGGTTTAAAACTCTGTGGTTGGAATTAGCACATCTCCATCAGAGCAGAGAGAAAAGAAGCATCCAAGCTTTCTGAAATGCTCCAGATTTGCCAAAATGCAGCTGTGAGCCTGCAGTAATGCTGTGTGTGTGCCTGCAGGATGGAACAGAGGTGGTGGTGAAGGAGGTGCTGGCAGGAGACAGCGTGCACAGCCTTCTGAGCATCCTCGATGTCATCACGGTGAGTCCTGGGAGCTGCACATTCCTGCTGGGAATCCCACAGAGCCTGGCAGGGGAAGCAGGCCTTGAACATTCCTAGGAAAGAATCAGAAAGCAAAATGGTTTTTTGATGAATTCTCCTCCTCCCAAGGCCTTCACAGGTGTGAAGTGAGCTCTGTGGTGTGGAGGTTGGTTGTGGAACGTGTGCTTGAGTGGCTGCTTCTGCTTAGCAGGAGGATTTGAATGATCCCTTTATGTCTGGAAACTGAGATTACAGTTTGTTTTGCTCAAGTCACAACTCAGGCAGGAGCAGGACCAGGCTGGGGCCCAGCAGCCCAGGCTTTTACATGTTTGATGGGTTGCTTAATGAATTTGTTTTTATTTAGTCTAATGAAAATAAATCTGGCAGTTGTTATTACTGTAATTATACTGTGAAACCAGTGGATGGATTTATTTCGTTTGGTAACATCAGTGGTGCTGGTGGCCAGCTGAGGGCTGTGCTCTTTGGCAGGGGCCAGGATGAGCTGATCCTGTTGAGTTCATATTTGGTGGATTTTGTTTCAGTTGGAATTAGACTGCTGGTTGTGCTGAAATCACCACAGTGCATCTCTTTAGGAATGCCTAAATGTGAGGTGTTGAATTCAACATCTTTGATAACACCCAAGCCCTGAAGGTGCTTTCTTGAAGGATTTTGGTAGGATGAGACTTGAGAGGATAAAGATAAATCCAATCAATAAGTTCATGTTTGACTTTGTGTCATGTTCCTCTCATGCTTGGCTGTCTCTGTTCATCAAAAGGTGCCATTGCTCTGTATGTGAGTGTTAAAGGATTCTCTGAAGTGTTCTTTGCCACTTCCAAAAGCAAGCACACACCTCTATATCCACATTATCTGTATATCTGTATTATTTATATCTAAAGTTCCCATAAAACCTATTGACAGGGATTACATTTTTTAAGCTTGGTCACAGTTTTCTCTGTAGAAAGGGAATAATTTGGACTGTGCAAGTCTAGTTCTTGCTGCCAAATTCATAATACCTTTGTAAATTCATATTAATACCTTTGCCCTTGTTACTTCCACCATGAAATTTTCTTCATGACAATATTCTAAAGAGCAGGGCCACCATAAAGGAACAGGAATACCAGTCATGTTCTTGCTTGTTCGAAAGGAATATAAGAAAAGAAATCCTTGTATAACAGTGCTTTATGGCTTTGTTTTTTAAAAAAGTGGTTGCCATTAATTTTGTGTCTTGTTGGGGTTTTTTTCATTTTTAATTCTCATTCTGTCACTTTTTTTCTCCTTCTCATTAGTTATACCACTAGTAAGTAAAAAAATAAAAATGATTGAAAGTGTGTTGAACAGAGTTAGCAGCCTGCAGAAGACTCTGTAATGAAAAAACCTTGAAATATTTTTTGCTAAACTTGTTCTCATTTATTTTTACAACTCTTTTGTTCCTCACTTCCCAGCTTTGTGAACTGCTTATTTCATTGCTGTTTTTCCTCTTCCTTATGTTCCTTGCAGACTTTAGGTAGAGGAGTAGCATGAAAATAGGCAAGGAGGGAGGAAGGAGCACTGGATGAAAATAGAGGAGACCCCTCAGTGTCATCCCAAATCAGTGAGGGAGTCTTAGAACACCCTGCAGATACCATAACCTGGATTAGATTTCACTGCACCACCAAACACCTGGCTCTGACATGAAGGAAGGGTGTATTCAGAGAGGATTTCAGTTGTCTGAGCTGGGTTTGTGATTCTTTGACTGATTTTGTAGCACGTGATGTCAGGCTGGTCCCTCACTTAGTTGAGAGTTGTGCAAGAAAGTTGAGGTTGCTGCAAGAAGTGGCAAGATCCTGTTGGTGGACCTAGAAGAGAGGGCACACCAGAGGTGCTTCTCTAATAGAATCCATCAGTTTTTAAACTGCAAAGCCCCTTTAGTTCTCCTAAATACAAAGGCAGCAGCTGTGACATGAGCCTTTGCTTATTCCGAGAACAGATCAATGCTGCTTTCTCCAAACTCTGAGGAGAAACTGGAAGCTCTTGAATCCAAGTAGCTGCAGACCCTTTCCTGGTATTCTGGAACAGTTCTGAGGTGCAGTTAATGACTCTTGACTTGAAACTGCCTCAAATAGCAAAGAAGTCCTTGAGCTGAGCCTTGTTGATGTCTCTGTTTCCAGCAGCTCCTGCTGAGAGCTCGTGTGTGCAGCCAGAGCTTTTCCCAGAACAGTCAGTGTTCATCCAGAGGGAACTGGTCCAGCAGGGATGTGATGCTCATTGCTGGAGCTTTGGGGTTCACTCTTCCCTTGGCCTCCATGTAGAGATGGTCTTAGGAAAACTGGGCCCAGGTGGCAAAGTTGGAATAAGGAAGTTGGAAAAAGAAGAGGCTGTGAGGGATATTGATCAAATGGCAGTGATTGAGGGGGGATAAAAATGAAAGTCAGGATTAAAAGAAGCTGGAAAAACACTTGGATAAAGGTGAGCCTGCAGGGCTGACAAGATAGATGAGGTTATAAAGAAGTGATTGATGGCTGCAAGAGCTTTGGGTGCAGCAGTGTTGATGCAGAGGATGTCAGGAAGGAGCGGAGGAAGACAAAATCCAGCCATGGAAACGGGGAGAACATCCCAGATTTTTGGGTCCAAAAAGGAGTTACCACTGCAGGTGGGGGAATGTGAAGCATCTGTGTCTCTTGCAGCAGATTTCTTGACCAAACTTGATTGGATTTGGCCATTTGCTGTCACCTGGGTTTAGCTGCTGCTTGGAGGTGATGTCTCACAGTCTCTAGAAGTAAATACTTAGCTACCTGCCCTGAGAACAAAAAGTTCTCTGTTGAAAAAAAACCCTGTTTCATAACTGATTATAACTTAAGTGTTCTTGTCATCTCAGTGTGTGATTGCAAAATAGTATAATTTGAACGTGGTATTCTCCCTGTGCTGCTCATAACATTATACCTGAGAGAAGTGACAATTAGGGAACATTTCCTCCTCACGCTCCTCTGACAGCTCTTAGCATGTTCCAGCCCCATTAGCCACGGTGTTGGCCCTTTCAGAAGAGCTGCTCTCATGCAGGGATTTCAAAGAGGCAAAATTATATGCTGAAAACTTGGAGGAATGGGCTGTTCTTTGGAGAAAAAGGGTTCTGCATCATTATCTGTTATTATCCTAAAGCTGTTTTTCTGAGGTTGTCAGCACTGGCCTCTCCTCTCATGAGCACTTTCCAGAAAAACCCAAATGCTTTACTGGGTAGACTGGAGCCCAGAGTTCTGGCATTCCCAGGGCTCGGTTTGCTCTTTGGAATAACTCTTTTGAAACATCATTAAGCTTGATGCTTATCCTTGTCCAGCAACGAAAGATTTAATGATTTCCTCAGTTTTTTACTACATATTTGCTGTAGAGATTGGTAGGAAATACAGTTGATGGTAAATGCAGTGCTTAAAAGCAGGCTATATAAATTTTCTTTTACATGTAAGTATAAGAAGTCCAAATTAATTCTTTATCTAAAGCCAGACTTCAAACTGGCCTGTAAAAGAGGATTGTTGCATTTATTTTTGGGTACAGCCGAAGCACAGAAATGTTATTTGTTAATTTCTTTACTTAATTAAAAGAAACTTGGGAAAACTGAGGACACTGGCAGCTTTGCATTGTAGGTCAAAGAGATGTTTAAAATTTCAGATCCCTCAGGAACTTGAAAATCAAGGCTATTAATATCATCCCCAGCTTTTATAAAAAGGTCAGCTGAAGTTGGTGTAATTAAGAGTATTGGTTCCAATTAATTTAATTTAATTTTAGAATCTGCTTCGTGGTGCCTTCCAGACCAGCAGGCAGACAGAGCTGCAGCTTAATTTTCCAGAGTGATTAGAGAAAGTCTCTTGTTTGGTTTTGCTGGGTTCTTTAGGCAGGAATTCCTCAAAGTGCCTGTGCTGAGTTGTCTGATATTCTTTGCAGGCAGTTTGGTTTGTAATCAGCATTTAACATCTGTGTGTCAGTGTTGGGGAAAAGGTGCCTTCTGTTGCTCAGGAGGGGGAAAGCTTCCAGAGCTGTGAGGGGACTGTTAAAATAGAAACTCCATTTCTTCCTTCGCTCCTGCTCTGTGCTGCAAAAAGGCTCATTTTATCTTATAAATACTGTGTAAATCAATATTTGATGGATTAATAAATTAATTTATGAGTTAGAGGTGATGTTTTCAACATTTATTAACTGGGTAAAAGAGGCATTGTCTGTCTGGAGTTTTTTATCCAAGTGCTTGGCAGTAGATTTTTGTTAAAATCTGTTCTCACTTAAGGGGGAAAATCCAAAACCAGAGGCTTGCCTTCTTCCAGTGTGAAAAAAATCTCTGTATTCTACCCACTTTTCATTTGTTTGTTAGTTCTCCATCTGTTCTTTGAGCAGGATGGTCTAGACCCACTTTGTCTCAAGTAAAGAGAAGCTGTTTGGCTTTGTCACATGGAATATTTCATATATATATATATATATATATGTGAAATATATGTATAGATATCTTGAAACACAAGAAGTCTGCCTGTCTTTTGTCTCACTCCATTATGTCTGTAATTACTGTACAATTTTGTTGTGTTTTTTACTGTTTGTGTCAGTCTGGGGTTGTTTTTGCAGCAAATAGCTTGGTTGTCAGCACAGATAAAATCAACAAACCCTCTCTTCTCTGCAGCCCTGACTAGCTGGGATTTCAAATGCTTCTGAAGGCTGGCTCTGTAATAAAACTGTGTCAGAGCTGAGAGCCTGGCACTTCCCTCAGCCTGATCCACATCCCTGGAGCTCTCATTTCTCTGCCCCTGTCTCTAATGCAGGTGTGAATTCACCCTCATTACACCCCCCGTGGTCATGGAGCACAAGCTTTTTGTGGTCAGACGAGGTCTGTCAGACACAGACAACAGCAAAGCAGGAATTTGGGAGGAACTGGATTGGATAATTGATGGATTAACCCTGCTGTGTCTCTGGAACTTTCTCTTAGGGTCACCCTGCTCCCTATAAAACCGTCTCGGCCCGAGCAGCCACTCCATCCACCATACTGAGACTTCCAGCCAGTGCCTTCCAGGATGTGTTCCAGAAATACCCTGAAACCCTTGTGAGAGTGGTGCAGGTAGGTGGAGCTGAGGGGGAAGGGGGAGCCACTCTCATTTCCAGGTTACAGGAGGGTATTTAGAGGCTCAGCAAGATCATCCTTCAGTAGATACAGAACTGCTCAGCACAGCTTATCAAGATTTGGACTTGTTGTGCTGTTCCCCTGGCTGTTGAGCCCTAGACTTAATAATCCAGCATTATCACAACCAGGAAAAAGTAATTTATCTATCTGTATATCTCCATTAATTGAGTTTCTGCCTGTGGTACCCTCATCCATCAGCCAGACCTGCAGTGTGAGTTTGTTGGTCCTTGGGGAGTGGAAGGTGCTGGGGTGGGCTCTGCAGCTTGGGGTGCACCAGGAGGGCTCCAGAATGGCTGAGAGTCGTGAACAGACTGTCACATATCCTGAAACAGGACTGCTGGACCCTCAGGAGCTGTTTGGTGAGGGCTGGTGCTTTGTGAGAGTCACAAAATTCAGACTGACGTGGGAATTTCCACTTGAGAAGCCTCTGAGGAAAGAGCTGTGCTTTGTGTCAGTTCTGTGTTCACCTTCTGCTGCTTTGCAGGGACTCAGTTCTCAGGTGAGAACTGAAATCAGGCTTGTACCTCCTGCAGGTGGGAGGTGGTGCAGGGATCAGGATTAAGGATTTCCAGGTGTGGTGCCCTGTCCCACAGGTGTGGCAGCCAAAGGGTGACCCCACGAGTCACTCTGGGCTGTCCTTTTGCTTTACTATCACCTCTAAATCTGTTTGTCCTTGCAAACTCTTCTGGTCTCTGGGTGATTTACGAGCAACACATGAACCTCTTCACACTGATGGTTGAAGGAGAACAGATCATTAACACCAAATTAATTTGCTCTGTGAGAGCTGATACAAAAGAGAGGATGGCTCAGGAGTAGGAATTAGCTGGCAGGGCAGAGGAATGTGCCACTGATTCCAGTGTTAGGTTTGAGTGCTTGTGGAGCAGTGGGACAGGCTCTGTATGGGGAGAGCTGGAATAATTTTTTTAATGAGAGGGGAAAATTGGAAGCAAATACTTCTATTTCAAGGCACTTTTATTATTGATGTTTCTAGAAAACAAAAAGCATTTGGTGTTTGGGAGTAAGACTTTGGATTCTCGTGCCATCAAATGATTGTGAAGTCATTGGTAAATCATTTGAATCTATCTCTGTCTCAATGTATCAGCTGCTAAAAAGGAATTTCAGCTTAGGGTACAGCCTGTATTTTATAGAATGCTTTCAGGTACTCTGGTGCATGATTGTATCTAAATGCCAGAACGAGTGTGGGAGAATGCTAAATCCATTGCTATGGCTTCTTTATTCCCCGTTTGCAGATCATCATGGTGAGGCTGCAGAGGGTGACGTTCCTGGCCTTGCACAACTACCTGGGGCTGACCACGGAGCTCTTCAGCTGTGTGAGTTTGGGAGGCAGGCCCTCAACTCTCCTGCCAGGGCACAGAGAGGTTTTCCTTCCTGCAGAAGGTCATAAAGCAAATGCTACATATTAATTTCATAATGACAGTGCTTGAGGACTGAGGCACTGGTGTAACCAGCCCGTAAAACCCAGCCTACGCTGGTGCCTGGGGAATTGGTGGGGAGGCTTAAACTTCCCAAGTGCATCATTCCAGAGCGATGTGTGTGCTTCAGCAGTTCTGATGTTTGCTAATTATGTCACCTCTGCCTGGAGCAGTGGGAAAAATGCTGCACCCGTGGTGGCAGAGGGTCAGGGAGTGCTCAATCCAAGCTGTGAGTCCCCGGGCCCTGGTGGGATGCACCGAGGGAGCTGCACATCCCAGGACAAGCCACCCTTGGGGATCTGGGGCTGATCAGCACAACCTGAGCAGTACTGGGGGGTCTGTGCAGGCTGCAGGGTGTGGAACACGTGTGAGGGGGTGGTTTATGTTTGCTTGTGCCTCCTGCTCCCAGCAGAGCCAGGCCATCCCACTGATCTCCGTGAGCAGCGTCACCGCCGGAGGCAGCGCCGGCAAAGCAGGGAAGAGACAAGTGACCAATGCTTCAGAGGAAGATCGTGGAGAGAAGTTTGAGAAGTCTGGGGAAGCACTGGAAATGGGTAATGCTTCTGGAAACATGGAGGAACCATCCTCTGGGATCTTCTTTAGTTTTTATACTACTCAGAACCCCGGACTGGTTTGGTTTGGGAGGGACCTTAAAGCTCACCCAGTGCCACCCCACCTTCCACTGTCCCAGGCTGCTCCAAGCTCTGTCCAGCCTGACCTTGGACACTGCCAGGGATCCAGGGGCAGCCACAGCTTCTCTGGGCACCCTGTGCCAGACCTCACTGCCCTTAATAGTAAAGAATTTCCTCCCCAAATCCAATCTAACCCTGCTGTCCTTCAGCTTGAGGCCATTCCCCTGTGGCCTTTCACTACCTTTGATCTGCTGTTGATATCACTGCTATCGATCAGAGGGTTTTTATTTTATCAGAGTGGTTAAGGACTGTCTTAGATCAGTTTCAGGTTTGAAGCCTTTGGATAGTCCTTAGCTTCAATGGGGAAATATTACAGTGTTCTTAATGATATTGAGGGATGAAGGAAAGGGGAAAAATAAGTAACTCCTAATTTTGAATGCAGAGGGGGAGTTGGGAAAATTCAGCACTCTAGACACCAGCAGAAGAATTGCTGGATATGTGTCTTTTCAGGCTAAAGACTCAGTACTGAAGGTAAAGCCAGGAAAATAGATTGAGTAGAATTTTGCCTCTGCAGATGGAAAAAAATTAATTAAATCAAAACCAGGAAAAGGGTTAAACAATATTTGATGTCAGTGTTTCCAAATCTTTAAATCAGCCTTTAATAAGTGGGTAGTTCAAGGTTCTTGTTGTTAGTGAAACTTACTTTATTAGGGGGTACCTTGTGTTTACAACATTTGTTTTTAAATTTCAGATATGCTGAGGATTTCTGGTGCAGAAAACTCCGAGCATGTTTTCAGAAGGAGCCTTTCATCACCTCCCTATGCAGGGTCTACAGAGGCTTCTAGTAAGTAGTGCTTGGCAAAATTGTGGGGAATATGTAATTCATCTAATCATGGGGGAAAACCACAAGATCTCTGGAGTGCTGGGTTAGATAATTTCCCTGTTTATGGTGGATAATCATCTTGCAGTCCTGTTCGTGGTAGATAATCGTCCTGCAGTGGTGCTGCTTCCTAACTCATGTGTCAAAAAATTATTTGGTAACAAATGGACTATTATCCAAGAGAGCATTCCCCTGCTGTCATTATCAGCAATGGGGAACATCATTTGGCTACCAAGACCTGCAAATGAAGAGCTTTATTAATTGATACTGCTGAAACCAACTGAATTATGGTGATAGGCCATCATCTTTCTCATAAAAGATGACACGCGTTTCTTGCTTGGCTGATTGTCCCAAAAAGCACATTACATGGCTTTGCTGCTTTTAGAGGAATGTTCTTCAGAGTGGATAATAAAGGTGATTGATCATGGGATGCTCTGAGGAGACATTTATGAGGCTGAGCTGGTCTGATGCTGCAGTATCATTTTGGGGAACTTTAGTTACTCCACTGTAGACATTTTCCTCTGGGCCTGGTGTTTAGGGCAGCTTTGTGTTCCAGGGTGGAGAAACTGGAGTTCCTGTGGGAATCACAGAACACAGGCATCTGTCTCTGTTAGATGAGTACTAAATGAACCACTGTGAGGGAATTCTAAGGTCGTGCTCAGGTACTGTTAATAGAGAAATGTTTAATCAGTGGAATAAAGGTGCCCTGGGTACTTTAGAAGATGCTTTTGTTGCTCACCTTGGCTATTAAATGACTTAGGAGAAAGGAACATGCTATGAGGGGTTGAAGAGCTTGGGGACAAGGAGGAAGGAGGGAGCCCTCAGCACTGAGAGCTTTCCCCAAGGTAAGGGTTGTGTCACTTGCTGCTGCCACACGAAGTTGCTGCTGTGCACAGAGGAGAGCAGTGGGTAGCTCCTTCAATTTTAACACTGGAGGGCTGATTTGTTTCCTCTTCACTTCCTGCTGGGCAAGTGTAAAGGGTCCCACTTAGATTTTTTTCATGGTTTCCATGTTACTGTCCAGAGGCACGGATGTGGTGGAGCAGTAAGATTTTGGCTGGGATAAGTAAATCATCTTTCTAAGCCAGAGAGACAAATTAGGAGAAAATATTGACTGACCCACACAAGACTTGGCTTGATTTTCACCTGTGTGAGGTTGTTTTACACTAGGAGTTACAAAATGTACCAGCAGCTTGATTCAGTGGTAAATTAAATAATCCTTGCCCTGAACACAGCCCCTTCCCCCAGGTAAATGAGGCAGTTCAGTGAGCTCTGCCTGTGCAGCCCTGTGACATTCTGAGGGACAGTCCTTGTGTGTTCTTAGGAGCTTTTACGTGGAAGGATTCCTGCAAACTTCTCAGTGGATATGTCCATTTGTCCTTCCTTTCTCCTTTTATGTGTCATAAAAGTAATGTCAGGGTACACAGAGCTAAGCAGAGAGAGAAAATTAATTTTTACTGACAGAAGAAGCATATCTAATTGGGTAATTATGATTTGCCTCAGTTAACAGAGCTGATTTCTTCTCACTGTGGAGCTTGCACAGAAAGTGTCTTGATGTCTGTAATGAAAAGATCAAGATCTTGCTTCAGATTCTATTCCACTGCTTACTGTGTGTTCAGACTCCATGGAATATTGATTATGTTTATTATTAATTCAGAGAGGAGAAAACTGTCTTAGAGCCATACAAGTGCTGTTATCTCAACATCTCCTTGATTTGCTTCTTGTTAGAATTAATAAACACTGCTGAAAATTGCTTTGGGAGAAAACACTTTTGCCTCAGTTGCTCCTGGGGCTGGGTGTAATTTGTTCTTCTGGGTTTTTTTGTGCAGTTATCGAACTTGAAACATAGCAGTTGTGTAGATAGGGAATAGGATCCTGCCAGCTCAGGCTACTCTGCTTTATAAGTGTACTAACTTTGTGTGGAGAAAGATGGAATTTATTCCTGTGAAGCATCTGGGCTGGGGGGACAGAGGAATCAGAAAGCAGAAATAAAACAGCGGGGCCTTTGGA
The DNA here is from genome assembly GCA_008033365.1 of Pseudorectes ferrugineus. NCBI lineage: Eukaryota > Metazoa > Chordata > Aves > Passeriformes > Pseudorectes > Pseudorectes ferrugineus. Next base: position 13,587 of record QWTY01036950.1, read on the forward strand.
TGTAACAACTTCACCCCTTCGTTGTCCCTGGAAGTAAGTCTTCCTAACTCTATTTTTAAGGTTAAACAGCAGCTGTCTTTTATTGTTTTGATGGGGTTTTTTCCCCCAAGAATCAGAGAAGCTGCTTTTCCCCCGAAACGCTGACGTGCGGCGCACGTGGGACCGGCAGAGCTTGGCAGGGAAGAGGCCGGGAACGCTGCCAGGAACTGTGGCAGTTGCCATTGTTTGTGCAGTGCCTTCCATCCCAGCAGCGTGTGGGACACCGTGTGTTCATCACACAGGATCCAGCCCTCTCCTTCCCCGCCGCCTCCTGCGCTCCTGACTCAGCGGCTCCGCGTGCGGCTCGTCCTGCCGGCTCCTTCCTCGCTCCCGTTTGAGCAGCAAGACAGTTTAATTAATCACTGTGTGGGCACCACGGCTGAGGGGAAGGCTTCTGCTGTGAATAGCAGTCGAGTAGACAGAAGCTTTCATTCTTAGAATGCCTCCTCCTTCTCCTCTCCCTGGGTTTTTGAGGTGCAGGGCTGGGTAGGAGATGCTTTCCCTGCCTATGGGGCCAAAATCAGTGTTTGGGTTGAACCTGAGAAATGCGTGTTCAGATTGAAAATGCTCTTGGTGTTTTGGGGCTCAGGAGTTTGGCTGACCCTGGGATTTGGGGGGCAGGGAGATTGACAGGGAGCCAGATCAGCCCTCATGGAGATGCTCTTTCTACAACAAACCTTCAAATAATGATTGTACTCCGTACAAGAGTGGCTGTGGGAATTCTGGGACGTGTTGCAGACCTGACTTCAGACAGGGAGATTTCAAGTTCCAGGTCAAAAGGAACTGGGAAATCAACAGGAATATGGAGATGCCACTTGCTAAAGTTGCTCCACTTGGTGTGTTACGTGCTGTGTCTGAGAAGCTGCAGTACAGGAGGTGCTCAAACCAGGATTTGTGCATTTCTTGCAGACAATTCCAGCGGTGCCAAGTCCGACATGGACATGGCCTACGAGAGGGCCAGGGTGCACCTCGTCCCCGAGGACGCCGCCGGCAGCCCCACCGTGGCCAAGGTGGGTCTGCTCATCCCCCGAGAGTCCAGCCTGCTTCCTGCCCTGTGCTTCCTTACCCCATTCTGCTTGGAGTCATTTAAATGTTTTCTTCCTTCCTTCAAAACACCGCCCTTGCAGCTCTGTACGAGTTGGGATATTTGGATTTACAGAATCCCCAAATGGTTTGGGTTGGAAGGGACCTTTGAAGCCCAACTG
>QWTY01036951.1:0-18988 GCA_008033365.1 Pseudorectes ferrugineus
GGGTGCCCAGTATTTTGGAAGGCATGATGCCAAAAACTTATATAATTTTTTTTCTTAGCTTTTCATGGAGGAACCCCAGCTGTGTCTTCTCAAGGGTGATAGTTGCCGGGGGTTTATTTCAGGCTCTGATCATAAATGTAGACATAAATATACTCTGAGCTGACTAACTGGAGCTAATAATTTTATTAAGGGGTAAAGCTGCCTTGTAAATATACATCTGGCTTACAAATAACATGTGTAGATGAAATTGAATAAGCACATTTGGAAACAGAGCCAGAAAAACCTCCTCCAGAATGCATTGGAGAATCCATGCAGCTCATGATTTGTGGAAGAGAGAGTCCAGTTGAACTCTGTTATAGTTCTCCCATGCAAAGAATAATGATGTAAGCTGAATATGAAATTTAACATGTTAGTGAGTAAATGTGGGACAGTGTTTCATACTTTAAAACTTTCCAGCAGAGGAGAAAGGCACTTAGGCTGCTGTGCATGCAATATTTTATTTCTAGTGTCTATAAAAATTCTTCCAAGTTACACATGTGCTAATACAGACCTGTCTAACAGACTGCTAGAAATGTGAATTCAGCTTCTGGATGACCTCTGACTCCTTTGGGGCCTCATGTCCAGGTACACTGTGGTGCACATACATCTTTGTATGACCAGACGAGCTGCGCAGATCCCTGTGCCCTGGGGTGCCTGAGCACCATGGACAGAGACTGAGAAACCCAGGAAATGTTGATTCTTGAAGGAAGAAATGACACCACATATAATCTTCCAGATCATAAAACTGTTAATGTTCAGATCCTTGGCCACTAATTTGCCAAAATGAATGCCCTTTTCATGGATTTCAGAAAGTCCAGTTCATCTGGATTAAGGCCTGTAATCACTCATGATAGGTTTTTGTTTCTCCACAGCATTGATGCTTCTCAAAAGATTACCTCATAGTTACCTGCTTGCCAGAAACTTCTTATGGCTTCATTCTCTGTTTATTCTTACTGAAATACAGAGAAATTTACCTATAATCCACTTTCAAAATGCTTTGTCGATTCTGGAGGTGGCCGAATTCTTCAGGTATTATGTCTGACTGCTGGATAATAGCTCATAGAACTCACTGTAAAACAGTTTATAAAATCTCTGGTGTTCAGATACTGTGTCAAATTCATCCTAAAGAGGTCTTAATGTTTCATCTCAGATTGTCTGTCAAGACTGATGGGATTTTTTGAGGAACTCTATTAAAAGAAAAGAAAACACTAGAAATTTTTTCATGTCTGTTTTGTATGTATCTAAACTCTATCATGTACAGAAGGGTCAGGCTGCCTTGAATAGTGAAATCATAAGTGGGTCCTGCCATCCACTTGTTTCTCGTACCACAATGCTTGCATATTTTCCTTTTGAACATTAAGATACAAATGTCACTACCTGGAGATCTGTAAAGTGGCAGAATAGAACAGTGTTTTCTCAAATCTACCTTTGATGCGGTTGTCAGATGGTACATGGGGAGAGCTGCATTTCTGAGTCTGTGAAATACTGTGAATTCAGGTACTATGGCTACCACAGCTGAAGTGCTTAACTCTCACCAGGCTGAAGGAGTCAGTTGAATGGGAAGGAAATGCACTGAAGCACCCTTGAACAAAGAGGCTGGTTGCCAAATCAACATTGTGTGGTCTCTGAAAGATTTATTGTTCATTTTTGAGGATCTGTCCTTCCATTTTGTCTTTACATTCTTCATTTGCCTCAGGCTTTGAATGACAGAAGAACCAAGGAATGATTTTGAGCTCTTGGTATTTTGTCACAAAGTAAGTCAGACAGAAGGTGCAATCCACTTTTGTAGTCCCAGCAAATGGGGCCATTAAGTAACAGAAGTCTTGCAAGCATGAGGTAAATGTGCATTGAGAGAACTGATACTGAGCTTCCCAGTTTTTGGAGGTAAATGACATTATTTCCAAAAGATTATTTTGTGGTAAGAGCTTTTACGAAGCCATTGTCAAAGAACCCTCCAGAACTGTAGGTTTGTGTAGGAAAACTGTTATGAAATATAATATTAATTTTTTTCCTGTGGTGGGTTGTTTTTTTCTTCAATAGAATTTAGCTATCCTGGAGTTAGGAATTAAAGACTGGGATATGACTCATTGGTTGTCTGATTTGTTAGTTCTCCAAGAAGCATTGATAGGAGACTCATTAAATGTGTGTCAATTCTACATTTTAGGCCATCCTCAGAAAACACCTTTCTTACTTAGTAAGAAAACACCTTTTCAGCTTAGTGAACAAATATAGAAATTGCATTTTTTCTGAAGCATCAGAGAGTGACCACAACTGCAGATAGCATTTTTGAGTGGGATAAGATGAATTAGTGTCATTTAGGGTTCCATAAACCTGGGTCTGACCATAGTATAGTCACATTTAAGAGTAAAAGGTTACAATTACAGACAGTTATTTGAATATACACTCTGTCAGAAAAACTTTAAAAATATATAGCTTTTTACAGTAAATACTAAATGCTACTAATGTTGATACTCCTCAGATTAATTATAGGTTTAATACTTTTCCTGCTTCTTCATTTAATTTCTGGTTTGTACCTAGTTATTTCCAAAAGACATGGTAGAGCTTTCCTCAGAACAGATGTACATGTCGTGAGCATATTTCCAGATGCAGAAAATTGTTAACTAGTTGACCATACTCTGGTGATTCATAGCTCTTCCTATGGAAAGTATTTTTTTATTGCTGTAGTTTTGGCACTAGTCTAATTAGCAGGAACTACCAACTTAAACTGAGACGTTTCTCCTGTGGTAGGAGATGGCCTTGTTTCTCTTTGCATCAGGCTTGCTATTTTGTGGTTACTTGCATTTGACACTGATCAACAGTGGGGAACATCTCTTGCTTTTCAGCGTGGTGTGCCAGAGGATTGTTAAGCATCTGGTGCTAGTCACAGGTCATGGTTTTCAGTGAAAGTGTCCCCCACAATGTTATCTTACGATAAGGAGGTATTTAAAACAAACGATATTAATGTACTGTATCCAAACTTACTATACAGTATTTGTTTGCATTCCTTTTCATGGAATTTGTATTCTAATATGAAAACCTTAATGTCACTGCCATGGGGGCTTCTCCATATTACCAGTGAAGATTATGTGAGATCCTTATTTTATGATCTATTTCTTTTAAGTATTACTGTTTGGAATAAAAAAATAAAATAATGTTTCCTGTCTTTTGACAGGAAAGCACTCGAGCATGTGGAATGCATTGCAATGAAGTTTAATATGAACATTAATGAAATAAGCTGAAATATACTACTGATTACATCTTGAAAAATATTTGAACCTTTAGAACATTTTATGCCTAATCAGTCTTTACTAAGTCTTTGCTAATTCTATTTTATAACGACTCTCTGTTCTTACACACTTCAGTAAGTGACATGCTTCAGTAATGGGAGTAAAAACCTGACAAACAGAGCCAGGACCCAAGTCAAAGGCTGGTAATTTTAGATCTGTCCTGATTGCCATGACCTCACCATGAAAAAAAAGACACACTGCTTCTAGAAACTTAATATAAAAGAATGTGAAAGGTCTATGCATGAAATGGAGAAAAACAAGGGCAGAATTTAAGTTCAGATTATCTGCCTGTAAACAAGTGATATTTATCAGCAGCAGATCATCTGGATTTATAACCACAACCAGGATTTACAGGCTCTTCCCAAAAACCTTCTAAAGTACATAGCTGGCTCAGCATTCAGTACTGACTTTGTGTATTTCCCTTATGCTTGTCCACACAGACAGGTAACTTCATTTCAATTATGTTGTTATAATTAAAATGAGGCTGACATTATACTTATTTTTCTGATTCCTTTACTTTTTGGAGAGTAAAATAAATTAGCCTTGCATAATGCTTTATTGCAAGGATGGAACATCTGTGTGAGTAGTATTCGACTAGTAATTTAGTTGCAAATTTTTTGTTTCCTTTTGGTTTTGTTCATAAAATGGTTGTAATGGAAGAGCTTTCCAGTGTTAAACAATCTTTAAAACCTTCTTTCTCATATTGTCTATTTCCCCCCCTCCTCCATGTTCAGTTTTGTCTGGATAGGGTCATGCAGTTCTCTCCTGTGCTGTTTTTATTCTCCTCAGGCACACCCTTCTGTGTTGCTCTTGGGTCAGAATCTTCTTTTACCTCTATTGATCATGTGAACATAGATGTCACACTAAAATTTCAAAGATCTTTCTGGTTTATGATAATGCTGTGCTAAGAGAAAAATGCAGAAGTGACTATCAGTAAATGCACTAATTGCACTAGATGCATTGGCTGAAGAGTGACCAAGTCCATTTCTGTTTAAAAGAAGTTTAAAACTAAACACATTTTAAAATATCTCATTTCCAAGTCATAATTGATAGTGCTACTTTGCTGAGCACAATGTGGATGAAAATGATCCATGTAGGATTTATCTCAGCAAAATCTGCATCATGAGGTTTTTCTAAGAACAGATGACTGCTTCACCAAGAACTTGACACTTCTGATCTTTTGACATTTTCTTGCCTCCCCCCACCACTTGCACTTTACAGACTCAAATGAAAATTTAAGAAGGAGATGTTGAATAAAAGTGTTCAGAACTGTCTCTGAAAGCCCATAAACAAAGACATTCTTTGGCACTCTCCATATTATTAAAGCCCCATAACACCAACATTTCAGGTAAAGAATGCTTTCTGGAGCAGTTAGGAAAGCTTGGTGAGAACAATTAATCCTACACATTTACTTTTCTTTGGAGATTTCAAATGTACACAGAAGGCAACTCCATTCCATAGATCTCAATCACCTCTGTCACAGACCACACGTGGTCCTTCTCCCAGTGCACACATGTCTGCCCTAGGCTTGTGAGAACACTCAGGTTGAAGGGGGACTTCAGAAAGGCATCTTGTGTGTTACACAGGCCAGGCCTTTCTTCCAGACTGCATGATGAGGTATTCACCAAAATTAATGGAGCAACTGTGCAGGGCAAGTTCTCCTACTCTTGGTTTCCAGTAGTAAGAACTGTGAAATGGCAGTAGAGCCTGCAGATCTGAAGCATAGTCTGGGGAGTCTCCTTCTGATAACTTGCAAGAGGTCAGTGCAGTCTGACTTGCTATCTTAGGTATCTTGAGTTGAACAGCAACCAAATCTGCTGCTTTGCAGGAATGTCTCTGTTGAAAGATGAGTTCTTGTCATATTCTGAGACTTTCTAAGAAAAGGATGGATGCTGTCCTCTATAGCTAAGCGATGAAGGTAATTAGTAAGTCTATAAAGTTAAACCCTAACCAATTCAATTTGTTCTCCATCTCAACATGAAAGTCAAATACTTTTTGTTTCTGAACTGACAGCTTTACATAATGAAAGAAATGTTAATATCTAAAGGCTTAAAAACCCCAGGCACCTAAAGAGGATGAACTCTGGAATATTTTTTTGTTTAAGAAATTAGAAGAAAGCAGACTGAAGGGGCTCCATCCAAACCAAAATTACAGGTTTTGAAGTATTTGTAAGAAATAACCATCCCACCGCCTGGAGACCTGGCAGTCTCAAACCCATGTTTGTGAGGGTGGGGGTGAAACAATGCTGCCTCCTCCTGCGAGGCCTGGCTATTAAAAGAGGTTTGGAACCACAGATGGAGACAACTTGGAAACATGGTAGGATATGGGGATTTTGATGATGAAATGAAAACCCTTCCACAGTTCTTTCTGATCCTTATTGTACAGTAGTTCACTTATAATCTAGGTTTTAATAAATGGAGGTGAGTTTTTTCCTGCGCTTAATAAAATTGTAGATATTTCCTCATAAAAATAAAAAACAACAAAGCAAACAGAACAGTTTTATCTTCATACAGTGAAGTAATTCTATTTAACTTTCTATAGGGCTGGCCTTTGCTGTTCTGTCTTCAGTCCATCCAGTTTTTGGTTTATATGGATCTTTCTTCCCTGTCATTGTTTATGCCATATTTGGAATGGGACGTCATGTTGCAACAGGTAAGTGTCTGTTTGTTAAAATAATTTTCAAAAATAAGGAATCGGATACTGAAATTTATTTTTGTTTAAAGGTCAATGGAAGGAAAATTATCTATGATTAAACAGAAATAAGATGTTTTTGTGCTTCTCTTTACAACTATTTTTTGTCAGTTTAAGTACTTTAAAGAGCCTCATTAAGAATATATTGGAGTTACTCCTGCCATTATAATTTAATATTGCACTGACACTTCCTTTGTAAATGTAATTTACTAAGAGCTTTTGGATTTTAACTCTGCTTTACAAATCTCCTTCAGGCTAAGAGTTTAACAAAGGGCTCTGCCAACAAGATGTATGCAAATGGAAATGAAAAAGGTTTGACTGCATCTTAAACCGTAGAAAATATACATTACTTCTCACCTGTCTAAAACACAAATCCTGCATTTCTCAGGGGAAAAAAAACCAAAAAACTACTTTCTGAGCCCATTACCTGCCATTGTATTAAAGCTGGAGACTCCCAATGAGGACTCTTGTCCTCTGGCAGAGTAGTTAGGTAGGTAGTGAAAGGCGCTGCCTGGCTGCTCTGCTGGTAGTTATGAGTTACTTGTTTATCCTCAGCAGAGCCTCAGCAGCTGAAGAATTGAATGGTTTTGTTCTCCTAATAGGTTGGTGAATGCTCTGTTTCTGAGCCCAAAGAAATCAAATTATGGAGGGAAGCTGGAAATACTACTCATTAGACTGAACCACAAATTCTTTGCTGTGCAGAAGTGAGCACTTGATGGCCCCTGAAGTTTGCAAGAAGGATGAGACAGACCCCGTAGCAACACACGGCATCACTGGGTAAAAGGAAGCAGCCCCTGTGCCTGTCAGAAGATTTAAGCAGGGTGGAGGTATCTCTTCCTTGAAGAGGAGAAAATCTCCTGAAAGGAGAAAAGATGGTTCTGGGTAATCACACTCAAAATGAACCCTGCAGGGTCTGATTGCATAAGTGTATGCAATATTTTAGTGAGAAGATAGCAACACATTTTGAGCACCCTTTTTGATCAAAAATATTCAGTTAAATTATAAAATAATAAAATTCTGAACAGCTATAAATTGTCTTAGAGAAAAAGGAAATCTGAAAGTTTGTATTCCCTTGATGCACAGAAAGTATTTGAGCCTTTTGATATCCAAAAAGGATCTGTGGATGTGTTAGTGTCTTATTATGTAATGAGTAAGGGACTGTACTCAACTCATGTTAAAAGGGAAGCATTCCCAAAAGTGAAAATTTAGAATCTGGAAAATAAATTTTACTCTTGAATAGAGATAGATTAGTATACTCATCAAAACTTTCGCCTATATTAAAAAGCTGCTTCAAAACTGAAAAATTTAGCAGTGTGTTGTCAGAAGTTTGTTGGTGTAAGATTATTAGGAAGACAAGAATCCACCATGTGTAGGAAAGTAGATAAGTAAGCATCTGGCTGACATAAATTCTAGTAATGAAAAGAGATGATAAAATAGGTAAGCACAAGCTCTTAAGTCTGATGTTTTATCCTTGGGAGGGAATACTGTTCAGAAAATTACTTGCTGAGTTCCACAGCTTCAGGTCTGCAGATTTCTGCATGGTCCTTGCTGTGGAAACCTATTCCATTCATAGGTGTCTACTTCAAAATTTAATCTCCATCAAAAAAAGGCAACAAAACAGTTCTCTTGCATTCATGGAATTTTTTTTAATTAATAAGTTTGTGTGACATATATTGTTGATCCTTTCAGTGGAAAGGTCTCATGCACTTGTTCCACCAGCCTCTGTTAAGGCATCATGGTGTGTAGCTGAGTGTGTAGGAGCTATACTGCCTGCCTCAAATGCTCCATAATTCCTTATGTACATTGGAGACAATCTCTTCTCTTACCAGAATTTTCTGTAAGATCTGTGATGCTCTCCATATGTACACAGGCTGTAAAAGTGCCCTTTGTTAGTGACGGCAGTCATGTTAATATGAAATGGAAAATCCATCAATGGCTCTGTTCTGTCAACTTTTATTCACTTGAAATACCTCTTCCTTGAAATAGCTGATCTACTTCAAAAGATTTCTCACCTGAGCAACAAACACCTACACCTTTCTCATGACTTTTTAAAGTCTAATTGATTTTGAGCCATCCTGTCAGACAGCTTTGTCTGCCATAATAACACATACCAGTCTTTGATTTAAGGTAGAATTTTATGTAAGCTCATTTCAAATTTAATTTTATGTAAATTGGGGTGGTTTTTTTTGGGGGGGGGGGGAAGGGGGGTTAAGTAAAAATAAGAGAACAGCCAAAAGGAAAAAAAAGCAATCTGAAAAGCAAAATACTTACAACTATCCTGAGTATTGCTTGAAGAAAATGTATTTTAGACCTAGACGAAAAATGGGAATGTGATCAAAAAAACCACCCCTTCATGGTTCAATGGCAAAATTAAGGGGACTGTCATGGGTAACAGTTTGGCACTTGAAAAATGGAAAGCTTGGCTAAATGAGGTGGGCAGGAAAGCCATGAAATGTGACAGGTCAAACATAAGCAGGAGTATAAAAAGGCTAAAAGAATTTGAAGAATTCCACAGAGAGTATGATCAAACCGATAGTTAAATGTTCTATAAATACTCCAAAATCAGGACAATGAGAAGTAAAACTGATAGGACACCTTTCTGACAAATGGGTAACAGGGACATTCTGTGGCAAGGCCACAGGATTATCAAGTTGCCAGTATAATTTTGCAGAGTATTTAGAAGGTCTCTGCAGGGAATCCTGGGAACTGCAGACCTGTTGATAATAAAAATAAAAATACTGAATCATAGAATCTTACAACCATAGAGTGGCCAGGGTTAGAAGGAACCTTAAAGATCTTCTTGTTCCAACCTGTCTGCCATGGTCAGGGACACCTTCCACTAGATCAAGTTGCTCAGAGCCCCATCCAACCTGGCCTTGAACACTTCCAGGGATGGGACAAAAAAAAGATATGTATAATGAGACCTTGTTGGAGACGAGTTAATGTGACTTCTCTAAAGGAAAATTCTGCCTTGCTACCTCCTAGACTACTGTATGAATGTCAACAAGCACATGGAGAAGGGATATACTTTGAATATAAGATATCAGAATGGTCAAACAGCTACTGATAAGGTTCCACACCAAAGGTTACTAAAGAAACTAAGTTGCCCTTGTGATAGAAGAAAAGTCCTTTTATTAATTATTACCAGGTTGAAGGATATGAAGCAAAAGGCTGGACCTCATGGTCATTTTTCAGGGTGGCGGTATCCCTGGTGGGTTCCTGAGGAATTCATGCTGGAAGGTTTACTCTATGAAGGCCAAGGGGAGGGTAGGACTGTGTTTACCAGGTCCTGCAGCAGTAGAAAAAAGGTGAGTTCACAGAGAACTCGCTTTAAAAGACTTTTAAAGTATAGATTAAAGAAAACAGTACAGCGGATGGTGAACTTCCGAGCCCGCTCTCAGAGGACACTGTGGAGGGAGAAACTGCAAGCAGGTTCAAACAAACCTTTGACAAATTCATGAATGCTAGTCCACAAAGAAAACCAGAAAAGGCCAGCTAAGGAAGTACTTCTCTAACACAACAGCTATGGTTGCTGACAATAAGGGCAATGGCCTGCAGAAAATGGCCAGGCTTGTGTGCTTTCCCTGGGTAACACCTCTGACTGTCACAGCAGGAGGCAGAGTACTGGCCAAGGTGGGCCACTGGTCTGACATAGCAAGAGATTTCTTATGCTCTAATATCTCTGCACTTTTGTGTCTTTCAGTGTTGAATTGTCATCCTCATTTATCTTTGTGTTATTAAAAATGCTTTACCTCTCTCAGCAAATAAATGTTTTTCTCATAATTTGCCTCCATTTATGAAAGTGCTAGGTACTCTTTAATGGGCTAGGTACTATATATATAGTGTGAATTAATTGCCCTAGAAATTTGAATGGTGAACACTTGGGATTCTCAGACAAATAGCTGCTTGATCACATCCAGGGTGAGTTAAAAGCATTTCTGATAACTTGAAGTCATTGTAAATTGTTGCATTTGAATCTCTTTTGTAAACCTGTCTAAACGAATGTGCTAAAAAAAATTTACATTTAATTTGCCTGTATAAATGGTATTTTATGGGAAGAAATGTGTGTTACATAGAAAAATTACCTTAAAAATTGTTCTTATGATGACAGGAATGTACAAAATGGCACTTTTACTCATAATGGCCGTTTTGAAAAAGAGACCATGAGTGATGAGTACAGACAGATATACAATTATTGGTGATTAATGTGCGGCTTTTTTTACAGGAACTTTTGCTTTAACTTCCTTAATATCTGCCAATGCAGTTGAGCGTCTTGTTCCTTCAGTCAGAACTAATTTCACTGCAAACAATGATTCAGGAATTTTGGGTTTGTCGGAATTTGAAATGCAGAGGATTGGCGTTGCAGCAGCAGTTTCATTTCTAGGAGGAATCATTCAGGTTGGTGGTGATCACATTTTCTGTATGCTACTGATGTTCTGCCTTTGTGACAGCTACGACATTTGTAATAATTTTTTTACTTCTCTGAGAAAAACTAATGAAAACATCTGGTTCAATGGTCATAAACTATGAAATTAATGTTCTTTAAGAATTTGCTACTCCTTTGTTGAGATATAGCAATTATTTGTATACATGCTCCTAGTGTGTTACAATATGAAGCAAAACCACATACAGTCAGCTCTAATATAATCCTCACTTGCAGTTGGTGTCCCCTTTCCTTCTCCTTCAGAAACAAACATGAATCAGCTCCTGGTAAGCACTGACATACTCCTGAGGCTTTCTGTTGCCCTTGGCTTGAAAAGAAACACTATACAATAGCCAATAATTAAAAACAGTAGGGAAAACTTCTTTAAATTCTCTTTAGAGTTCACACACCCATCATTAAAGTGAAACAGTGAAACAGATGTCTTCAAATGATTCCCTAAAGTTTATTCAAATGATCAGAGGTCTTTTAAATTTCTTCTTTTTTCTTATTCTAGCCGCAAAGGCCAAGTTCCTTTATCCATTGCCAGTTACTTAGGTCTTCAAAGAAGGCTTCCCTCTTTCCTTGGGTATATTAAAATAGAAGAACTGTTCCAGCACGTGACGTTGCAACATCTCCTGGGTACCTGGGCTCTTGAAAGAAACCCAGACCCCTCCACTTGATGCTTTGGATCCCTCTACCGTGCAGAGGAGGAGCAAAGGAGCCCAGAATGGGATCTTCAGTAACCTGTGTGCTTGGCAGGAACTGGGGCATATGCTTATGTTAGTCAGTAGGAAATATCAAGAAGCATTGTTATTTCTGTTGCATTTTTATAATTCTTTTATTAGTTTATGACCAGGATTCTTTCATTGGACTACGACTTGGGGTAGGAGCATGAGGGACAGCCTATAGACAACACAGAGCTGATGCAGATTGTGCCTGGCTGTGCCTGCACGTGCTGTCCCAATGCACCAGTATGTGCAGCACAGCACCGCGTCTTATGCAGGGTGCTTGCAACAGCAGAGCATGAATGGAGCTCTTCATGCAGGAGTCCTGTGCTCACAGCTTGGAAATCTCCTACATCATCCCCAGAGAAGCCAAAATGCCTCACGTGGGAAGTTGGTGCCTGCATTCATTTGATCTAACTTCGAAATACAATGCAGAAATTATTTTGCTTGGTGGCTGCAGAATCCCATTAGGTATGTGAGTCCTCTAGACCTCTTACTCTTTCATCCTGAAAAGTTCTGCTTTTTCATATGCCTTCAATTGCATCAGCTGATTTATCTCAGCCTATGTCCTGTTTAATCCTGACTGGAATGAGAAGAACTAGTAAATCCTCCCTGCATCTTCAGAGCAGGTCTGGTGGGGAACTGTGCCTCGTGCATGGGCTCCTCTCCAAGGTCAACAATGTCACTTGCATTAGAATCATACTAACACAGGTGGTGCTTGTCGTGCTGCCACTAGTCCTTTCTGTGAGTTGAATGGTTGGAGACCAGAGTAAAATACTTATTTCCTAAGAAGTGCCTTGAAGCTATTAATACTGCGATACGCAGGTGAAAATCCAGATCAAGGCTGAGATTAAACTTTGCCATCTTTCCAGGTGCTGTTAAGTGTGGGATCTATGTTTCTCATCATGATTCCAGTCTCCCAACTAACAGTTGCTGCAAACACCAGATAAGGTGACAGGGCACGTCTTGCTCTTAAGCTAAACCAGCTTAGGAGCTAAGTCAGTCACCTTCTTCTGTTTATCAGATTAGATTAGAAATCAACTAACAGCCTGGAGTTAATGTATGTTCTGGGACAAGAAGAATTGTGTGATGCATTTTGAGGCAACAGCTTTTCATTGAAGACATCCTGAAATACAAAAAGAAGTTCTATTTTCAGTGTAGTTGGTATTTGGGATGGTACTGCTCTGGGAAGGGAGCAGACCTGGGTTATGTAATCTACTAAAAGCCTTTAATTTTTCTGAAAAACAGTCAAAATGCAGTTCTCTAATCAGCCACTAATTGCACAAAAACAATGGATGCTGTGACTAATCCATACCTTGAGCAGCGTCCACATGAAGGATGAAAAGTCCTTGCCAAAACAGCTGTTTCATTCTTGGGAAGAGTAGGTAAAGAGATGAACACCCTTGGCCTAAAAAGCAATTTGATACTTTTTTTCCAGTAGCCTGGCTAAACAGCAAATAACGTTATAAAACAAGGGAAAACATACAAAATAGTGAGTAATGGAGGGAAGGCAAGGGGTGGGGGAGATGTTTTTGAGATGAACTGCTGTTGGCTAGCGCGTGTTTAGTGGAGACCACAACTGTGCATTTGTGTGTGAGGCAAACTCTGAGCAGCCTCTGTGAATCTCGGTCCCATCTAGACATGAGATAAATTAGAACTGTTTTCTGATCATAAGACAAGAATAGGTAGAGCTTGTAAGAATTGAAATTTGGGGCTTAGCTGCTTAAGTTTTTCTCAAGTAATAAATTTCAGAGTCCTAAACTACTTCTGAAATCTAATGTGTGAGGAAGTGTTCATAAAAGAGGAAAGATATTTAGTTATCTTAAGAGGCGTTCTGATGAAGATAAAATAGTATTAAAATAGAAAATAAGTAAACATAAAATAAAAACTGTAATTACCAAAACCATTTAATATAATGCATTCATTATTTCATTTTTAAAAGCAGAATGGAAGGCATAATTAAGATTTTTTTTATGTTTGTGTAGCTGCTACTCTATAAAGATAAACAGGGCATGGAAAACGAATCAAGTTAATAGAATTCTTCCCTGATATTAAATACCTCAGAGGTATTGACGGGGAGAGAAAATGATGGAAAATAACAGATATCTAAGGAGTAATTTTGTAATTAAAATTGGATGGTGCCTTTATAACATTAAAAATATCCTCAAAAGAGCTTTTGGGTAAGATTTTTTCCCCCTATTAATATATTATATGTGCAAGAATGCTTGCATAAATATATGTGTCTCTAAAAAAAATCTCAGCATGCTAAACTGAAATTCAAGATTAAGATTTGCTGAATAAATAGAGGAAAGCTCCTTGCAGATCAAACAAAGAAAAAAAATTACACTAGGAAAAAGGCTTTATTCTCTTAAGACCACAGTGTTATAGACTTCAGTTGGGCTACTCTTCTGTAAATGAGAAATAGTTTCTTATTGCATTCCAGTCTTGTAACATTTTTATTGGTAAGTTTTTCATCTACTGTATTTTAAAAACTAACATGTAATTAGTTGCTGATATACAGTGTTGGAAATAAAAATGTTTCTGGTTTTCAGGAGAACAAATTTACACAGTCTATTATCAATTTGCTTAATAACGAAGGAGCACATTTGAATAAGAAGGGTGTTTTTGTAAGGCAATATTCTTGTCCAAATCTCTATTTCCCTGTGAGAAAAATGATGCTACACTATTCTATGCTACACATAGCTCTAGAGGTAAAAACATGAGTTTATTATACAGTGATAATCAGGAAAAAATTTCATTTTTCTTTTACAGTGGAAATACCTTCTTGCAGGCTCATATTCTGTATCTTGAAAACTACAAGTAGGCTGGGTGGGAGTCCTGGTTCCCACAATTAGGGCAGAGCATACCATGTTTTAGTACAGAAAGAATATAGAAAATATTTTTCAGGTCCTGGAATGAGGAAAGTTCACTCTGTACAGCATTAGAAGCTAACACACACCCTCAAGTCACCCAGAATGAACGTAAGAGCTGCAACTCAGAAGACCAAAAGCTACTGAACTACCAGTTAGATGTCTATTGAAACAGGACAGGGAGAGTTTTAA
The DNA here is from genome assembly GCA_008033365.1 of Pseudorectes ferrugineus. NCBI lineage: Eukaryota > Metazoa > Chordata > Aves > Passeriformes > Pseudorectes > Pseudorectes ferrugineus. The sequence goes on from QWTY01036951.1 coordinate 14,228, forward strand.
ATTGGCAACTCAGTCAAGCTGAACTGCCTGTGTCTGTCTGTTGTCTCCAGAGGGTCCATAGATGTCTTTTGCAGCCTTTGATTTTGAGATAGCCAGTAAAATGTACTAACTGAGAGGCTCACAGTCTGTACTGTTTCCCTCCAAGAGATGTTTCCCATGTCTGACTTCATCTACCCAGCCCATGCAGCAAATGATCAGAAAGGGCACCACCACTTTTGTTCGCTGTAACAGTGAAAAAACCCCTTCCAGCACAGTGGAGTTTTGAGGGGCTTAAAATTCATTCTCCAAAACTGAATCTGTGCAGAAGGTAACATGATATCAGTCTTTTGATTTCTGTGGACAGAAAGTTTGACATTAGTGACTTCCAAAGAGCTGTTAAGTGATAAAAATTTTTACTAGCCAGGAAGTTAAATTGACTACATGTCGAATGGAATTTTAATAATAATAATAAACCGAGCATGTTGTCATGGGAAGAAAGTATTGAAAGTGGACAAGAACCAAAGGTTCTGAATTAATGAACATAGAGGGCTTTGCTTTTTGCAATTGCTCATTTTTCTTCTCCTGGCTAAACTCCCATTCTCTTCTACTTGTCAGAGTAAAATTATGGAACAGTAAAGACAGCTGCAAGAAAAGGTTCCCTTAGTATTATCTTTCTTCCAATTTGAAATTTACTTCTTTTTTTCTATTTTTTTTTTCAGAAATCACACCTTCCACCAGTTCTGTCTAATCACTTCATTGTATACCTTATTTCTGTGATCTTTTCTCCTTTACTCTGCATTAACTCAAGGCTGCTTTCCCTTACTTTCTCTTATTTTTTTTTCTTTTCTCTGAACGGTCTTGATTTCATTTACATGAATTTATTCAAGAATGTATACCTGGTGAAAGCAAAATTAATCTCAAGAAAGTTACTTCTTAATGAGCCTTTTTACATGGTGTTATGTACTAAAAATGCCACACAAATAAAAAATAGCCAAGTGTCTTTCAAACCATTTTTATACTGCGCATGTTCTTTCCCTGAAATATGGTTTTATCCTCTAGGAACTAAGTTTTTAAAAATTAAAAATTCTGAATACAATTCTAAAATATGTGAAAATTTTGTTTCTTTTACACTTTAAGAAAATCCCAGTACTACTACAAATAATGAAAAGAGAAAAATATTTGCCTTTTTATTTTTTTTTCTGTTCTAGCACTTCACTGTCACTTTTCTCTGTAGTTTGTCTGCATCAGGAAGGAAGAGAAATCATACAATATACCAGAAAATAAAGTGGAAGACCTGCAAAAATGAGCATCACAACCGTAGCCAAGATAAAGCAGATTGTTAGACATTTCTTTAAGAATATTGAACTTTCTACATTTTGGTCAGTGTTACTGGGTGAAAGATTTTATGACATAATGCAATGTAATGCAATTGTGTGCTGTCAGCTTAGCTCAGTTTCAAATGGTGTTTATTCAAAATGCAGTGGCAGCCAAGCTTGCATGGCTGTTGCCCAGCATGGAGGGTTAATTGTATATTCAATCTGGGCCTGTGTAAATGCTAATAATTTTAAGTATATCTGTCAAGAAAACTCACATGGAACTAGATTTGGGAGGCTTGTTTCAAAACTTTTTGCCTCCTCATGATCTAAGCAGTTTCTGTACATTACTCATGTTGCAAGGACAACAGGAGGTTCCCACACCAGATAATGCTGAAAATTACACCCTCCACCCAGGATGTTTTCTCTTCTGGGTGCTTCACGGTTAGACCTTCTCCATGGAAGATGTATGGGTGCACATCATATTTATTTAACTATCATGTAAATAAAGAGTAGGATGTACATGCTGATGAAGAACTGCCTTTGTTTCTGGAACAAGGTTTCTGGAACGAGATATCCTGAGCTACCTTCTGCAACAAGGAGGGGGGAACGAGTGTAGGCTGTTGCTTGTTTAACTGAGTGGCTACAGAAATTGTCTAACTGAAACCATACTCATGGTTTGCATGTATTTTACATAGCCTATGGTTACAAGCAATCAATAAAAACTATGTTTGAAATGTGATCTTTTAGTTAGTACCTGAAAAACATCCTCTTAAAATGCTGAAGATTAAAAAAAAAAAAGTAAAAAACCAATAGCTAAATCTGAGAGTGATGCTGAAGTTTCTAATTCAGCAATCATTTTCCTGTAACTCACAATAATAACTTTCTCTGACATGCTAATAGTAACTAATACTTCTTTGTGATATTATGTAGTACACAGAATTGTCTCTGCGGTTTTGATTCCACGGCTAAATAAACATCCAATTTTCTGGAAACTAAGATATTACACAGTTAGAAATTTCACATTCAGACAATAGAAACCGATCTTAGAAAACAAACAAAAATTCACTAGGGAAGGGAGAATTTAATTCTTATTGAACTTTGCTACTGTGCACAATGTTTTAAATATATTAGGAGGCACGCTGTTAGAACAAACAGCTAAACAAAATATCTGAAATTAGTAATTATCAGTTTTAGGCCTGACTAACTAAATTACTACTCACTGAGGGTATACAGTAATTATCATTATTGGAGTCCAATCTTGAATGGCAATCAATGTTCCAATTGCTCATAGTACAGAGCAATTTACATGCTATTAGTGGGAAATAGAAGAAAAATCGCAGATTTAATCTCTCAAATGGAAGAGGAAATTGCTCACTAGAGGTTTTGTGGTAAATTAAAAGCCACTTATTTTGGTATTTTAGTTTCTTTTGGGGTACTATGCTCTAAGCTCACTGCATACAGGTGAGTTTTATGGTGAAAAAAATGAATGGTGATCAGGCATAAAGAACGATAACATCTGAAAATGATACTTTTAGCTTCAGAACAAAACAAAAAAAAAAAGCATGGGAGACTGTAATATATTCCAAAATGATGATATTTAGTATGGTAAACACAAAATGAACCTCCTAGAAAGTATTGTAACAAACAATTCTGTGCCAAAAGCATGTAACTTTTCAGGTAGAAGAACAGCAAATGCAAAAGACCATAGAGGTAAGAAACTGCAAAACTCATTGTAAGGGGAGATAATGTCAGTGTAACTTCATGTGGATCAGAAAAGCATTAAGCGTTATGTAAACCACAGTAGCAGCTGTAGTCATGTAACAACTTTGTTGAAAGAATTAAGAGTTGTCAAATCTCATACTTCAGAGGGAAAGAATGTTTGAGGTCCAGGATAAGGGGAGAAAACAGTTGAACACAATAATACTTTGTCCTGTATTCCTATGAAGTACCTACAATAGTTGTAGATTCTGCTGTAGTTTGAATTCCTGGATTAGAGGTCTCACCACAAGACTCTCCATAGCACCTCATAAATTTGGTATCTCTTGAAATTACTAATGTTGGGAATCCTGCTAGTGACATGATGGCAATCAGTAAGCTGGAGCAAGATACGGCCCTTGGCCCATTTAGGCTGGATAGCAGTGGAACAGGAATGAGTCTTAGAACCAGCCTCGCTTTTTGAGTTGCTGTACTTCTTGTTGCAGTGTTGAGTTGATGTTTTTGTGGTGTTTATTGTGCTCACGCATTTGAGCAGAAGAGAATACTACGAGTTTCTTTGAGTCTGCTTTTGTTACTAACCCGGTGTTAGAGTCTGGTAAACTAGTGAGTGAAATAGTGCGGGTAAACCCACAAGACTTCAATGGGTTCCATTTTCAGCTATATTTGTCCTTCAAAGAACTTTTGCTTTGTATCTTTAACTCATTTACCTTATAATTTATTAAAAAGACTCTGACTCATTGTCCTATCACCAAGAAGCTGCATTTTATAATTGCTGATCCTCCTGCCTTTGCCTTCTAGGTAGCGATGTTTATGCTGCAGCTGGGCAGTGCCACTTTCTTGTTAACAGAACCCGTGATAAGCGCGATGACAACGGGAGCGGCTACACATGTGGTGACTTCACAAGTGAAGTATCTGCTGGGAATGAAAATGCCATATATATCGGGACCACTGGCATTTTTTCATGTGAGTTCAGTGGAAGAGATGGGTTACTTCATTAGCTAACATTTTATTAAATAACTATGCTATTTGTCTCTAAGAGTAAGGAATTTGTTATGCACATGTGTGAATGAACAGAAGATGAACCTTCATCTTGCTTTGACTGTTTGTAAGAAGAGATTTGAAAAACTTGATAGAGAACTAGCAGGAATGGGCACAGTAATTAATTTAAAATAGATGTGTTAGGGCATCAATAATTCCATTTATTATTCTGAGCCATTATACACTCATACAGGGAGGGTGATCTCTTTCTGGATCAGCATATGGAAGGAATAGAAATATAAATTTAAACATATTTTCTTCATATGCTGCTGAATGAAATCTGACCATCATTGTGGTAAAAGGAATATTACCCATGATTTGTGCATCTCCTATGCAAAAATTACTCTAGATATGTTATTTATTACTTTATGACATGATACTGCTTTGCCATAAACACAGCAAGTGGACAGCTTTAAGGTACTTTTTATAAAATGCATGCAGCATTTCATACAGTATTGTTGCAAATGAGTGGTTAGGCTGCCTAAAGAATCACCATCAGAGGTATTGCAAAAAGCAGGTATGAGCTTAACATGAACTAATGAAAGTGCAACTATAACAGAGTTCAATGTCAAGGTTCACTCTATTACTAACTCCATGGATGAAGCATATATAGGAAAACTGCATTAGTCTCAATTTAGAATGGATGACGTGGAGACTGAGGATGAAAAAGGGTAAGGGTGGAAAGGGTATGGATACAAAAAGATAAGGTGTG
>QWTY01036952.1:3129-13740 GCA_008033365.1 Pseudorectes ferrugineus
GAGCAGGTTGCACAGGATCACATCCAGGCACATTTTGAATATTTCCAGAGACAGAGACTCAGCAACCTTTATGGACAGCCCCACATTTTTCTTCTGCCATGTCTTTGTGCAGCCTGATAATCTAGATAAATCTTCAGTTATACAAGAGCCAAATGTTATAAAATAAAATGCAGAAAATTTTGGCCATATCGCTCTAATGGAGGCCACATTTCCATATGCAGTGAACTTCCATTCAGTATGCTTTAACTAAAAACCCCCTTGCAGTAAGCTATGGGAAAGCAGTAGAGCTAGAACCAAGCTCTGCTTCTTGGAGGTGCCTGTGACAGCAAGGAGTGTAACAGTGGCACCAAAACAGCATTAACTTCCCACGGTACTCCCTGCATCCTTGCCAGCTTCCTGAGGGAACCCCAACACTAAAGTGTGCACCTATGGGCAAAAGAGTAGGTTAGACTCACTGCTGGATATGTCCACATAGAAAGAGAAATTTGAAAATGCTTTTAGCCTCCTCTGCTGTGCAGTTGCTGCACACTGTGCTGTTATGTGGGATTTTCTGACTGAGTGCCAGCACGGTGTGGCAGTAGGACCTCTCTGACCATTGCAGGATGTCTCAGCTGATGTGCAACCACTTGCACCCAAGTTCCCCCTCAGATGATTGCAAATTCAGAAACTGCTGGTCTCATTTGGCCTTAGTATATAAGGCCATCTCTGTTTAAGTTGCCCACAGCTGTGTTATTCCTGTTTTATAGATGCTATGTGAATCTTACTCAGAATTTCAGAGACTATGCAAAAAGTATGATGAAATCCTGAGCTGCAGGCACTCTAGCCATGTTACAAGTATAGAAATGGTTTCTAAATGCAGTTAAAATTATGAAAGCTCTATTATTCATGATGACACTGATTATCTGCCCCCATACCTCACTGACAAATTCAGCCACTGCTTTTAGATGAGATATCATACTTTGTCCACAGACAGCCCTAGAGGTAGGAATTAATTATTAAATACTGGTTGATGATAATTACATGATAACTTTATTGACCAAAATCAGAAAGGAATGTGTGATGTGTTCTAAATCTTCTCTATAAAATGAAGCCTCTGAGAAAAGAGAATGTCTATTCTGAAACAAAAAATTAGCTCTTATATAAACCATCTTTAGAAACCCCTTTGTCAAAAACACTAGCATCATTCTCTTAAAGCATAAAATAGGAGAACACATTTTAACCCAAATGTTTTCCTTGTCAGCACTAAATGAAATCTAGATAATAAAGCAGAACAGTAATTCAAATTCAGTACTGAGGATCACATACAAAATGCATGTCCCTGCATAAATTCATATTTAAATTTAGTTTTGTATATTCTTGTGTCTTTCAATACTCACCTTTTCAGAAAAGGCATCTGACTTAAGTCTTCAAACTGAGTGATCTTAAATGAAGCTTCCAAAAATCAGATAAACTTTACAAAAAAAAAAAGCTTCTTCATTATATTACATTAGATTATTATTCCTTACAATTGCAGTCAGTAATAATTTTAATGCTACTGATTTGTTCTCTGTAATTTTAGAGGAAAAATTGTTTCATGAAGTACTGCTACTACTTCTCTGATTCTTTTTGGATATCATTGCAGTAATAGAATTTCTAACTTCAAGGGGAAATGTAAAGAGAATTTAGGTGAAAAATAACAGGTTTGATAGCTGCATGTTGCCTATTTCAGAATGTTTTAATTTATATCCAGGGACTACTACTTGCACTTAACAGTATTTTACATATATACAGAACTAAATAAAGAGATAGGAGGTATGGCAGGAATAAAAATCCACAAACGTAGAGGAGTGTTTGTGACAGAAGTATGAGAAATTAATTTTAACACGCATATCAGAAATCAGATTTATAACAGAAAAACGAGGTGTCTCAGAACCCCAGCAAAATGCTGCCCTAGCATTTGAACAAAGCTTTAATCTTAGCATCATCCAAAGTCGTAAATTCTCCTGAAGAATGGGCCTAGAGACTGAAATTAGAATCACGTGGATCTAAAACTTTATGAAATTTGATGCAAGCAACAATTAAAGGTAGGGCTAAACAGTCTAGTCTGGTGCTTTCCTAAACCTTGGCAGTCAGAGTGGCTCAGTCCCTGTTCAACTGCAGATCCCAATGATCCTCACTGCATAACTCTTACTCTGTGCCCAGATTCAAACTGAGCACAAGACAAGCATTTCCTTCCAAGAGGAAAGTCAGTTGGGTTGAGAGGACAATTTGCAATGGGATACATGCCTTACAGACAGTCTTAGGGCACACAGTGTCATCTATGATACCTACTGAATCAACACAAACTGGAAAGGGCCTGATTCTGGTGGAAAATCAAGGACTCCTGCCACAGCATAATACAGCACCGCATCCCTCTTACATTCTGAAGGACCACCTCCCCCAGGATGGTGACATCTATGCACACACGCATAGCACTGCTGCCACGGCCTACTCAAGCGCATGCAGCACAGTCAGGGATGGCAGAAATGGCAAGCAGTTGGTGGAGTCAGAAGAGAGCATATTGTCTCAAACAAGGCTGCCAACATGTTTCCCCCATGGTTTCCTAACTTGAAGCCTCTCCATGTGGTCATATGCTGAGTAAGAAGCAGGGCACACTAGGCAGATTTGTGGGTGAGTAGATGCAAGAGCATAGGGGGGCATAGGTACTGAGCCAGGCCATGAGGACAACTGATACACCCTGAGGACATAACCAGTCCACCTTTATCTGGTGTCTGCCTTGAACACAACAACATGGACAGCATCCCTGTCCAGCTGGCCTAGAAGTCAGAACTTAGCCCTGACATGGGTCACATGACTGTATAGATATATCTTTGTCTTAATTTTGGATTGATAGCCCCAAGCACAAATGTAAGGAACTCAATACCTCCTTTTCTATCTGTTCTTTAGGAGATGACAAAAATCACATGCCTTAACGTGAAAGATATTGGAAGAAGGTTGTGGAGGATGCAGAATAAGGGCTGTCTATTTTTATTCTGGAAGTGGGCCATCCATCCATTTCTCCAGGATAGTAATGCTTACTACAAGTGTAATCACTGTAACTGAATCATTATGTTGTCTGGATTTTTCTTTTCTCTGCCACTGCCTTGTTCAATACTCTGCCCTTGACAGTATATCTTTCCAAAGTCTGTTTCACTGAATAGTCTTTAGACAGTTCTGGTACTTTTTAAATACCAGATTGAAAGTCAAGTCAGATAACAGATAGAAATCATATATAATGGCAAGAGAACAGAATTAGTGGAAGCTTTATAACAAAAACGGTATTTAGAAGAGAAATGATTAATCAGTATTGGTTGGAATCTCCTGTAATGATGAATAATTCAATATATAACTGGTAAGAGTATCACTAGCCTGTATCCTTATACATTTGATTCATCTGAGAAAATCACTATGTAAATAGAAAGAGCACAGAAGCACTCCAAGGCCTCTGTAACAATGGGAAATTCTTTATTTAAATGATGGAATTAACATCAGCCTGAGGCTTTCCTGTGAATTTCTGATGCAAAGCTGCAATTTGCATATCTGTGAGTGTGTATGATATAGATTATCGCATATAAATAAAGATCTGCAGAGCTCTCTGAATTTTTCTTATACAGATCTATGAGTAAGTAATAATGTACTGCCTATTTTGGATTTCTCTCTGCGTAAAGGAGCATTAACTGCTGAGCATACAAGAGTAATTTAAATTAGTGGTGTGTAATATATGGGTGGGCAGCAGTCTCTCCACAGTGGCCCTGCAGCACTTCTGTGCAGGAGCAGCAACAGCCCAATCCAAACTGAGAGTTTGGCCCCAAACACCTCCCTTCCCTGATTTCTCCTGTCCCTGAAATTACCTGTTAGTATCCTGTGGGGTGAGGTGGAGGACAGCTGTGCCTGTGGTGTTGCCTCCCTGAAACTCTAAGCAACAGCAAGCAGTAACCTGGCAAAGTTCAGCTGCATGTGCAGCAGCAAAGGAGCCATCCCAAAAAGCCTGTGAACTAACCCACAAGCAGCATCCCATCCCTCCCAGTGACTGACAACAAATGTCACCATCACCTGTGCCCTGCCTTAGGCGAGGGGAGAAGAGAGCCATCAAAGCCAGGTAACTAGCTCCACCTCTGACAGGGGTTCCCCCAAAGATAGGGGCTAGGGGTCCTTTTGCTCCTTTGGCATCATCTGACAAATGCAACAGGACAGAAAACAGCCTCAAAGTACAGCCTATATAATCCTTAACCATGCACTAGCAACTGCCTTTGATCATTTGGCTGGACTGGCAACATTAAACTAGTGAGGAATTAACACCAAGGTGGCAGATAGGGATATCCCAACATGTGGGACAGAGTCTTGATCCTTAACCCACTCCCACCTAGGGTTTGAACTGCTGGTAACATCTGCATCCCCCCTAGTAAGTTGTGCAGGTATCCATGTTCCCCTTTGTTTATGTGGTGCCTCACTCTGCTCATCTAATCCTGCACGGATAACAGGAGTCATTATACAAATGAGAGGATATAGCACAGATGACAACATAATCTATCACTTCTTCCTATAACTATGATGGTGTATGATATTCATGCAGGCAGATCTGAAAAGAGAACCGTGACATATAAAGGGGCAGTACCACGCTCACTTTGCCCATCTTTGAAAATAAATACAAGGAATGTGACAATTGCAAAAAATTGTGCTGCGTATTGGTGTCACTGTTCATAAACTTGACTTGTTTGACTTGCTCATAGACCATCCATTGGTCTATGAAGTGCCACCAGTTTAACTGAAATAACTTTTTTTTTCAGAAATTAGAATTCTAGGCCAGCTGAAGGATTTTCTATTGAAAAATTTTAACACCTGGAAGTGAATTTGGCTTTCATATTGGATTTTGAAGTGGATTTGGATTTTGCAGTTACATATTCAGGGATAATACTTTGGCTACTGAAATACAAACTTTACAGAAAAGAATTCAGAAATATAGTGTGTTTAAGACCTCACTTGTGATATAGATGGACTAGTTTTATGCCAGCTAGATAAGCTGTTCACTGAGAAGCAACTTACTTGAAGAAGATAACTAAAGATAAAACTTTTTTCATAAAAATCTATAGCAAGGATCCTTACAGAGGGCAGTAAAAGCAGTAAAAGACACCAGGATCACATGACATTCATACAAGAGCCTTAAAGGAGCTCAGGTATTATGTGAACTACTACTGGTCACGTATAGACTACAACTTAAAGAAGTTTGGGGGAATACCCTTACTTTTATGTATGTGGTAGAGAACTGAAAGAAGAGCGCATTGGCAAATTGTTTAAACCTCCAATGAAACCTGCTGATAAAACTAGAGATGGGTTTGATGCAGCTTTAGTAAGAAAGTCATGCCCTAAAGATCTGCTTGAAGCTGATGAAGGTATGAGCAAGTATATGAGTAAGATTGAACAAAATGGTACAATGCACTTGAATTTCTAGGAGTCTCACTCTTATTTCATTACCATTGCCTTCTAAAGAAAGAAAACTGTTATCGAATAAAAGGGAAGATGCAGGGGAATACAAGGATAGAAAATAATGTGAAAGGAAGGTTACCAGGGTGTGCCATGAGACTCTACACTGGCATCTATGCCCTTCAGCATGCTGCAAAAAAATGTTGAAAAGAAGGAAAATACCGAGATGACAAAGTTTGCTGAGACAGAAAGTTATTTACAATAGTCAGAACCAGCACTGTGTAAAAAGCATGTCAGGGGAACATGCAGCTTAGTGACTGATCACATGACAGAATGTCATTAGAGGTGCAATGCCAACACAAGGAAAAGGAAGGCATACGCAAAAAATGTTCTTTACACAGTTTTGGACTCTCTGTTATCTACTACCACTCACAAAGAGAGCAGAGAGCAGCTCACTGTTCTGTAGCAGGCAAAAAAAGCAAAAACATTATTAGGAAGGAAAAACAGTAAACCAAAGTAAACTCATTATTTTTTTATTAGTTCATACCCTGAATACTCATGTGGCTCTAGTTGTCTTGTTTCAAAAACTGACCTTACCCCAAAACATTCCAAACAGTAAATTAAAAAAAAAAATGTAGAAAGAGGAAAAAATACAAAAGGGTGTGGAATGACACAAGGAAAGACAAACAAGACCAGGACTTTTGGCCTGCAAAATAACCTATTGAAGAAGGATGTAATGAAGATCTGTAAAATAATAAGTGTTCTTGACAAGGTAACTAGGGAACCATGGTTCATTTTTACTCCTGACAAAAGAACTAGGAATAGCAAAAACAATAATCACTTTGAAAGTCTGAATCAGAGTATTTTTTTTAATACAATGCACAACTAAATACTGGAAGTTAATGGAAGATGAATTTATTAAACCCAACAGCTATAACACATGATTTTCTGGATGTGATCATGGATCATATATGAGTTAAATCAGTAAATCACAAAAAATCATAAGTTAAGTCAAGGGGATTATCACTCTATGTTTTTCTTCTCCTTAATACAAGCTCCATTTATTTTTCCACTGCCCAAGAGAGGTTAGACAGATCTTTGACTGGACCCAGACATCATGGATCACCAAAAATGACCAACACCTTATACTGGTAACCACATCACCCCCTTGCTCTTGCCTTGAACTTGGTGCTGAAGTTCATGCTGAACTGCTCACAGGGCTGCTGTTATCCACAAAAGCCTGTCAAAGTACATGATAAAGGAAGGAGAGACTCACAGCAATTCTCACTATACTTTTTCTTCCCACAAAGACTTTTCCACACATTATTGTGTACTAGCAAAATAGAAGACCTAACTGCTTCAGTTTTCACCTGAATAGTGCAGTATATTTTGAAATTCTAAAAAAAAGTTGTAAACACATTCAAACAAGTGTAAACAAGGAAAGCAGCCTAGATTTGCAGTGAGTTAAGAGGCCGTGGTCACATATATTAGCACTACTCAAATGCACAGCTTTGCAGGACCTCACCTGGGCTTCCAGGCTGTGAATGCATCCATGGAGGATGGAGACACAGGAAGGAGTACTGGAATGAGCAACAGATGAAAAGCAAAAGTTAAATGCTTAGTTGCAAGGCTTCATTTCTTGATAAAGTTGCTGGGAGGTCAGCCAAAAGAAATGAAAGAAAAGAAACAAGCAGCAAGCCAGAGGAGGTTCATATTTGGTAAAGAGGAAATGTGTCAATACAAGGGTTTGGAGGTGACTGTGCAGAAGCAGAAGTGTAAGTGAAATAGCTTATTTTGATGTGACAGCATTCTTGCTAGATTTAAGGCAATAAGTGAAGTGTTGCTAGAAGGTTTCTAATAAGCAATTTAAGAAGTCCCAAGTGCCTGAACAAAAGCTGTGTAATGAAGGGCATCAAGGGGATTCAAAGATGTTAAACAGGAAGGAAAACAAGCAGCACTATATATGGGAAGAGGTAATGAGAAGGGAGAAGTAGAAGGAGCATTTGAACACAGCAGTTTTAGGTTTTAGTTTTCTAGGCTACACCTTTTGCCACTCATAGCAGTGAATGCAGACCAGAGCAGAACAGAGTAACTCCAGAGCCATCAAAAGAAAATTAAGGCAGAGGGGGAAAAAAAAGAGTGAGTACAGTTAGACAAAAAGAGGGATTAGATATAGTATTTTTTTATTTTGAAGCTTTTGGTATTTCTATTAAGAAAAAGATGTTACTGAGGTATCCAGAAATTACTTTTACCAAGGCTTGATGTTGTTGCTAAAAGCTGCCAGAACTAGGAAGCTGAGGAAAGTTAAGGATATGAAAGGTGGGGTAGCAACAGCTGCAAACATCCATAGTGTGAGGTAAAATCGCATAATGACTGAACTGTATCAGGAGTTTCTAGAGGGCAGAGAGATATATAATTCCACGCTAGAGGACAGAAATAGCCAGAGCACTAAATAACACAGCACATAATGTGATTAATGAGGCAAATATTTTTAACAGGTTTGAGTTAGTAATTGAAACCTTGCAAAAGACTGCACCCAAGAAACAAATTTATTTGAAGTCATCCTTGTTTCATCTTCTAATTTTATGCAAGGACCGGAAATTACGCATTTGTGCAATGCCCAATAAACTTTTTTTATATATTAACTAAGAGATAAAAAATGAAGAGGTTTATCTGTCTGAAGTTTGTGAAGCAGCTGTTTACAGTGTATTCTGAGGTTGAGAGAGGTTTCCTGGTATAAATCAAAGCCGGTCATATGCTATGTGGTATTTCCACTGTGTCCTTGATTATCTAAGAGCACAGCAAGTAATCAAGAGTATCTTTCCAGCTCAGCAGAAGCTATTTCCACTGACTTTCTCTGAAAAAGAGGCTCCACTTCAGCTGAAGTATCTGCTGTAGCTGGAAAAATTGAAGGCTTTCTATTTTCCCCTAGGGGCTGTGTGGCTTGTGTCCATCAGTAACGTAGCACATTATTAGCTACAGAAGTATTTACCAGTTATGGGAACCTGCTTTTCTTCTTCCTCTTCACTTACAAAACGCTGGATTTTATATTACTGTTCACAGATTGAATTCACACCACCTTCACTGTTAAAATCCCTTTGTAAACAAACGCTACTGTCAAGTGCCTGTGGGCGCGGCCACCAGTGCTGGAAGCGGCGGCTCCACAGGGAGCAGGGAGGCACCTGAGGAAAAGCAGCTCCTTGCTGGTGGAGTGGTGCTCTGCTTCTGGTGCTTTCCCTGCCCAGACAATGCTTTCTCAGCTCACAAGGGATGAGGCACCTCCTTGCCACCACCACACACTGGCTTCACAAAGGGGTCTCTCCTTAGTTCCAAGTTTCTCCTGCAGGATCAGACTGGTGTAATTTGAAGTCCTTATCCTTCCTTCCCAGTCTTCCCTGTTCTAGCACACCCAGGATACCTGTGCCTTTATCTCCTCTTGTATCTTCTCTGTTGAAAGTGAAAAAGACATCCAACACCAGACTCCAAACATCCAGAATTAACTGTCCAACCATCTTTAGGCATCAAACATCCAGCCTGGAAATGACTAACCACTAAAAACATAGAGCAGTTGCAAAACATTCCCAGAAACCTGTTCCTATGCCTTAATTTTCCAACACTAAGGAGTGCTAAATCTCCAGTCAAACTGAATTTCATCTCTTAATTTCCCCCAGGTATTGAGAAAGGCATGTATTAGAAAATTTCAGTTTATACACACAATCAGAAATACAGTTATTTGAAGTTTTGCATAGATCAATTTATCATTTCAGGAAGAAGCATTACATGGGATAGTACCTCCCAATATTTAAAAAACAAAGAAAAAAAAGAAACAAATTAAATTTTCCCATGAAAGCTACTTAATATAAAGAGTGCCATCTGCTGGCACTACCGAAGTGAGCCATTGTTCATAGGCATCGAGGTTCAATAAAGTTTTACTATGCCCTGGTAAGGGCACATTTCAACTCTAAGCTGTTTCACACTTTCAGTTTTATTTATTCATGGTATTGCCTTCATGGAATAAAAGGGCAGTCAAGCACAGTGGTGGAGACAGCTCTTGTGTGAACATGGGGGAAAAAAGCATCGTTTATTAATTCACGTTTTTATATTCAAAGTGTATCTTTGTTGTTTTGGGATTTCTGCGTCTATTTTGCTTTCTTTATCATTAATAGATTTTTGAAACAATCATTCTGGAGAACATGAAAATTAAAAATATAAGAGATTTTCTAAAATACTGTGGGTGAGACTTTCAAAAGTACCTACTTTCCACTTCACCTTGTACCAAATGTATTTGTACAATTGTCAAACAGCTTCAAAAATTCAACTTGCAGGTCTCAGGTCGAGAAGCACATTATTGATAAAATACTATTGTATACCTGCTTGGTCACATGAATTTTCTACACAAGTATGTGGATCAAGCCTTCCTGACTCTTAAAATGCTACTTAAATGCCTTTTAGAAGTACTGCCTCCTCCATAACCAGCATAAAAAGAATGCTGCCCACAATGAGATGTTGCCTGTGTCCTAGGTCGTGAGCTGTGCCAACAACGAGCTGAATAGTGAGAATAACTAGAGGGGATGAGGATGAAGGAAAAAGGAAGATAATGTACTGCCTTGAAAAACACTCTTTTGTTTAAAACCAAAGTTAAAGTAAGATCCCCCTTTGTTAGCTCAATGACTGCTTACTGAAGAAGTCTACTTTGCTTTTGAGTGTTACCATTATTTTTAACATTTACACTTCATGCTGCCCTGGTGAAGTAAAAAAAAAAAAAAAAATTTAGAAAGACCACATCCACTGCAGAGACAACAGGATTTTTATTATTATGAGACACTGGAGTTCAGTTTCTGATTTCCAGCATGTTCACAGCACAAAGTACTTTATTGTCTTCCCTAAAAAATTTCCATTCAGATTGCAACTCATTCCCACTCCCTCCTCATACTTCTTTAGAGGCCGTTACGTGACAAAGTGTATCAGAACAGTTCCTGAATAGTTAAGCTCCTTCCATCTCTCTTTTCCACTGATAACAGCTATTCCATTTTGCTTTTCTTATAATGTTTTTTCACATCTGACTCTCTGTTTGACTTCCTCCACTTTGTTGTGCAGTTCCTATGAATTATTGAGGCAGTTTCCAGTTAAATCTCACTATCCAAATTAAGCACTCCTATTTTTAACTACCCA
>QWTY01036953.1:0-11821 GCA_008033365.1 Pseudorectes ferrugineus
ATATCTTTAAACTGAAAGTGGATAGATTTAGTTTGGAAATAAAGAAATTCTTTCCTGTGAGGGTGGTGAGACACTGGAACAAGTTTTCCAGAGAAGTGGTGGATGCCCCATCCCTGGAAATGTTCAAGGCCAGGTTGGATGGGGCTCTGAGTAACCTGGTCTAGTGGAAGGTACACCTGCCCATGTCAGGGATGTTGGAAGTAGATAATATTTAAGGTTCCTTCCAACCCAAACCATCCTATGACTCTATTTCATAAATCATTTCAACACGCAGAAGATTCAGAAAGGAGTCCTGCTCTTTTTGTCCCTTCTGCACCAACAAAATATATATCTCAGAAACTGAGTCCAAGATTATAAAGAACATATATACATGTCAATCTGGATGATGGGGAAAAAAAGTAATCAAAGACAAACAAAAAAGGATAACATGCTAGCAAAAAAAAAAAACAACCTAGTCTCATTTCCCTAAATGGAATCTTATTATATCTGTATTTTGAAACTGAAATAAAAATGTTATCATCCACTTCTGTTTCTGCAACAAGGTTGCACAAGATATGGGGACAAAAAGCAGATTCGCTCCAGTTGCCTAATTGGACAGAAGTAGTTGCTGAATGGCAGCCTGACCTAAATGGAACTGAAGGATTTTCAGCAACCTTTCATCCTTTTGTATTTTCTAAGGTTAATCTTCCTTCCTTTGTGATTCCTTCACTAGGCTGCAGCTGGGAGAACAAGAGGTACAGCTGAACTCAGAGCATCTTTCCATGCCTAGCTCATAAGGAGGTGGTTTGCTTGAGGCTAGAGCTAAATGACCTGTTCATAATCAATGTTTTTCAATTAATTTAATCTTTTCTCTTGCACATCAGTTTGTCATGAAGAGACCAGATTATATAAATGCATTCCTCATCTAACGTCATTTGATGAAAGCTTCAAGAGAAAATAAAGTAACTGCCTTTGTATTCATAAAAGCTGTCACTTCAAGGCTATTTGCCACTCGTTATGGTGTCACTGCTGTAAATACAACTAAGCAGATGGGCTTGTCAGGACCACTCTGAAGTTGTCCCCTGGAGAGGGCAGAGCAATAGGTAGCATCTACTTTGGAAGTAAGCTTTTGAGTTTCAGTCACTACTAACCATCTAAGTTGGTTCAAATTATCTCTGCAATTCCAAACTAGAGATGGAGGATGCACCCAACCTGTTGGATTTTTCATGGATATGTTAGCATGAAATATGGCTAGAGCAAAAGTTAGAGCAGGGCTGTGTTTTGCCTCTCCCTTTGCCTTGAGATGGCCATCCTTCCCCCTTTTCCTAATAAACCATTGAAGTAGAGATGTTGAAGGTGTAAGTTGGAGGGATAAAATGGTGTAGATCATATTCCAGCCCACCAGTACAATGAAGTCTGCTGCAGAGAGACATATTGTCAGGAGAAGAGAGATCTCAGGACCCTCAACCCCATGCAAGAGAGTGGTGTGATATATGAAACTAATGGAGGGGGCTGCAGCTTTCACAAAATATTCAGAATATCATTTAGCAGCAGGCTTAATTTGTGTGCTATAGATTGTGTTACACCAGTTAAGCAGATGTAATAACAAACAGCATCAGGAAAGCAAAATGCCTGAAAACACAATGCAGCCAGTGCTGGTTTGTTGTGCTGCTCCATGGATTTCCCCTGTTACCTGCTGAGCTGTGCAGACGAGGGGTTTAGCTGCTTCCTCCCAGTGGCCGCTCAGATTAAAGGCCTGAGCTCTGTGACATATGGCTGCTCCAGTTGCAGTGGATCTCTCGGCTTGTTTCCAACATGCTATAACTTCAATTTACCAGAACGGCACTTAGAGATGTCCGATTAAAATGTCCCATTTTATCCGGGAAAATGGTTTCCCAATGGTACTGTATGCCACTGAATAGAATTCAAAAATCACTTTGTCTGTTATGACTTTTATTTTCATAAAGAATGCAAACATGAAATACTTAATGTGATGTCCTAATTAATGCAAATATGCCAAACCCCTTTATTTTCCAGAGAAAATTATATTACACTGTTACATTTCCCCATTTCATGGCTGCATATTTTATATACTGTAACCATGGTTACTGTGTCATTAAAGTCTATTCAGAGGGAGCTGGGCATAGCATCGAGCTATCACAGAGAATGTTTGCTTTTGTAAATTTAAAAGAAGCTCCGCAGCTAATTACTTTGAGTTTGTGTAAATTGGACCAATGGAGAGCAGGAAATTTGGAACAAATTATTGTAGAGTCTGAAGCAAATGGAGAATATTTTTATTTGATTTAGGAACTTGCCTTCTGTATCACAAGCCTCTTAAACTTTTAATTGTGTAAAGCTCAAGCCATACACTGGCACACTGCTGATACAGGAACACAGCCCTGGCTCAACTGGGACTTAAATGGTCTTAAATGGAAAGTACTGGGGATGGGCAGAAAGCTGGGGAAAGGACAGAGCATGCCTAGGCTGTTCTGATTTTGCATTGTTTGGAAATTTTAGAAGTAAATTTGGCTGTGTGGGAATTTTTCAAGCTGTCTCTTACCTGCCAATTAAGTATATGTTTCCTTCACATGCTGCACTATGCATTTGGATAGAGTTGGGCTCTCTCTTCTCTCCTTAGCTGCCCAGAATTGTAGTAGCAGATGTAAAGTAGGATCTTGCCATCACACGTTTCCTTAATCTTTCTTCAAATAGTGATATCCTTATCAGAAAACAACATATCCATGGCCACACAGATGCCTATCAGCCTTTGTACTGTATGGAAAGCTGAATCTAACAGTTAAATATCCTCCTACTCTGTATGCTACTAATCATTTTTGCAGCTTGCCCCCCAAGTTTTCAATAGCTGCATGATTTGTGTCATCCTGATATGTTAGTAAGAATTTTCCATTCCTCCCTGTACCCCTGTGCTGGTCAAATACTTGGGGTTTTTGGTTCCACTAGCCCTTGAAACATTTGCATGGGACATTGCCACAGAGAGTGCAGTAAGTGACTGCACAGAATTGAGGGTATGTGAGGTGATGGCTCCCATCAGCGGAGTGGTTGATGGCTTATCCTTGTCCTGTCTCTGTCCCTGTACTGCCACACACCCTCCATCTGCCAACAGCCAGGGGCAGAATTTTCTGAGTTTCATCTCTTATAATATTTTGCGGATATTGATAACTAAGCTTACTGCTCCTCATGGACTCAGAGAATCTAGTACTGTCCTGATTCAAGCTGGTGTTTACTTTGTATTGTGTTGCTTGTGTAACACTGGGTTACAGCAGACGTTTTTCCTTCTCAGAGATCTCAGAGAATAAGCAGAAAATCAACAGCACCTTCTCCAGATGACAGTGACCACAAACTATGTAAGGCTCTGTAAAAACCTCCTGTCCCAACCACTCATCTTCCCCCTACTTTGAATTCTAACACAGGAGCTGTGGAAGGAACCACATTGTCTCCAGCAGCTTTGGGAAACACACTTCCATAGATGAATGGGGAAAAAACCTAATATAAATCTTGAGCAGTCACCAACAATCCCTGTCTATTCACTATTATCCAATTTTATCCCTAAAAGCAGCTCTGCACAGCCTGGCTATCAGTACCCAGCATGACAGATTTGGCCAGAGAAGACGCAAAATCTGGGTTTCCCATTGACCAGTGCCAGTGTGGCTGGTCATAGGCTGGTGCAAGCAGCCCTCAGACAAACAACTGTTAAAGTAGGGGTGAAAAAAATCCTGCCAGTGCTAAAAAACCATACACACAGGCCTGTGTGTGTGAGTCCATTCTCCCTCACCTGATCACCAACAGAGTTGCAATTTTGAGGCTCAGGCTCTCTGCCAACCTTTTCTCCACTAAGTGGTCCTTTCTTCTTTTTTTTTTTTGTTCTGCATCTGTTCACTTATCAAATTTATCAGCAGGATGCCTGAGCCCTTACCTAGGATAATACCCTGTCAGGATGTAGGTAATGGCATGGTGTACTATAACATTGGTGTGTAGCAATGAGGCAATGAAATATCCAGGTGGTATGTCAGGAGCATTGTATTTATCTTTCTGTGGTATTTTTGCATCATTTTGGAAAAGGCCAAGTATGTCTGTGATGATGTGGTGTTATCAGAGAACACTTCAAAACCTATTTTGCACTCAGAGGGTTAACAGTGGGAGAGACAAGCACTTCAGTATCACCAGCAGCAGGTGATCCTGCACCTCCTCATTTGCAATAGTTCAGCAAACCAGCCTCCAACCCTGTTTGGAAAGTGTAGGCATCACCAGTGTGCTCGGAGCTGTTCTCCTCTCTTGTATTGCTCCCTGGCAGAGTATTAACTACTTACTGGTAATTCAGGGTGGAAACACACTCCATCTCGGTTAAAAGCCTTAGAAGCATACATGAGACACACATTTGTGTGGGGAAACAGAGAAAAACTGCCCTCCTGACAAATGTGGTAAGCACATAATCCTCCATGTGACAGGGGCTTGCAGCAAGTACAATGCAACAGAACTCCAGAGCACTCCACTTGATACCTCAGTCTGCTGCTCTTTTCATGGCTTCTGCTAAACCCACATTGCATTTCCCATTAAGTTAGTAAATGCTCATTTCAGAGAAACCCTGGGTTTGGGTTTTTTTTAACATTTCCAAAAATAAAGCATAACCAGAGGGTTCCAGTTATATAACATAAATATTTTATTATCTTCCACATTACTCACTTGCAGAAAAGTAATCTAGACACACTTTTGGCCTCTTTCATTAGATAGCCTTGAAAAATATGGTGCCATACTGCACAGGTTGTCCTTCTATATAACCACGGAATATTGCATTATGTATACCTAACCCTTTGCCAAGCTGATACTTGAAAAGACAGGAAAAATGAAAGTCTACTTCTTACACCAACTCCTATTGCCTTTTATCCAAAAATAATTGTGCCTGACAATGTATTCTTTCTGCTTCATAGGCATTATTTTTTTGCTTTTTCAGCAATACAATATTGTAATTTCTGCTAGATTCATCATTCCATACCACAGAGCTGTAAAAATTAAATTACAAATCCTGCAGGTCTTGGTCTTCCCAGGCTAAGTGCTAAGGCTCTGCTGGGTTTGCCAGGTTGCTGCACAGATGTAGCTGCTCATGTGTTGGAGCATGTGCAATAAGCCCCAGTGCCACAGTCTCTGGGCTTACTAGCAGAGGGGCATCTCCATGCTTTCATTAGTTTGATGGTTCTCAGTTCCAGACTATTCTGGTTTTGGCAGGGATAGAGTTGATTTTCTTCATAGTAGCTGGTATGAGGCTGTGCTTTGGATTTGTGCTGAAAACAGTGTTGATAATTCAGGGATGTTTTTGTCACTGCCGAGCAGGGCTTACACAGCATTAGGCCTTTTCTGCCTCTCATCCCACCCCACCAGTGAGGAGGCTGAGGGGGCAGGACTTGGGAGGGAATGCAGCCCAGACAGCTGATCCCAATTGACCCAAGGGACATTCCAAATCATACAGCATCCTGCTCAGCATTTAAAGCTGGGGGAAGGAGGAAGGGAAAGATGTTTGGAGTAGTGGTGTGTGTCTTCCAAAGTCACCATTACACATGATGAAGACCTGCTTTCCTAAGGATAGCTGAACACCTGCATGTCCATGGGAAGTGGTGAATCACTTCCTTGTATTGCTTTGCTTCTGCACATGCCTTTGGCTTTACCAAATTGAACTGTCTTTATCTCAACCCATAAGTTTTCTCCCTTTTACCCTTCTGGAGGGCTGAGGGGAGGAGAAGGATGAGGAACCTGGGAGCACACAGTGCCTTAGCATGGACTCAAACCCTTGTTCATGCAGCTCAGACAGATTTGGGGCTGATAAAGAAAAACACATCACAGTCCAGGCTGCCAGCAGCCATCAGATTTTCTGTTTTTCCTTCCCACTGCCAGGAGTCTTTGGGAAGCAACCACCAAGCAGTGTTTTGCAGCTTGTTCATAACCTCAGACTAGAGAAATGACCTGTGCATTAATGGACGAACTGCCATCTTTGCAAACATACCAGGCTTAATCAATGCAAGCAAAGGTGACAAGCAGAACACCCGTACTTGGCTGCAAGAGACATGTTTTCCAGGAATCAGGAACAGATAAGGCCACTGGATAGTCAGCCTCCTCCAGAACCATCTTCCGCAAATCTTCTCCGCACATAATTTGGCAACTGCTCTATTTGTACAGGATTCCAATTCTGTGGAACTTCTTCCGTGAATGTCTGGGCCTCTTCCTGTACATTAAGCAGTTGCACAAAGTGCTCACACAACAGGCTGGACATGTCCATCAAGGGCCACTGCACATCTAGAAATCCTCAGTGCATCCACAGCATCAGCATTCAGCACGTGTGCTGCTGGGTTGACCTTCTGCGAAGGGCACATGTGCTTTTTAGTCTTATGATAAAGGCTCAGGATGTCTCAAACATCAAGGACCAGACAGAAGAAAACCTAACTAGGCTATGCAGCAGTCCAGCCTGGGGCTTGCTGCAGAAGGAGCCAGAGGGGAGGGGGTTATCGCTGCAGAGCCACCCACATCAAAGGAAAGGTACCAAGTTGTCGAAGAAAACCCTCATTAAACACTTCATGCACCTACCAGGAATCACCCAACACAGTCCTTATTGTTCAAGCACTACTTGAGGCCATGTCAGCCTGGCACAATGAAGCTCTCCATTTAGTAGATATCAGGACTATTTAAGGTTTGTTAATGTTTACAGTTGACTTCATTTTTATTTGAATTACATGCCAGAGATACCAGTAATATTTTGGTATTCTTGCCAAAGAACACTTTTAATATTTACAGACTTTGAACATGCCAGCTGGCTGATGCTAAGAGTTTGAGTTCTCTTCAAGACAAAATTATTGGAGCCATTTACGTAAGCCTCATTGACAGTTTACTTTAGCTTTCATTTCCAAGACATCAACATTAGCATCTATGATTTATTTTGCAGTCTTCTGTGGGGAAAAAGAAAGCCCTCACCTCTGTATTAATATTAACATTTATAAGAATCAGCCAGTAATGACTTGGATCTAAGAGCTGCGTGTCATGTTTTAAACAAGACGCAGTTGGAGCTCCCAGGCACAAAATCAGTAGATTGGGCCATCCAGGAAATGCACATGATAGGCCCCCAACTGCAAACCAATGCTCCAAAAAGTTGTGGTTCATGGATTAGGCAATGCCGTGAAATATTCTCATTGGCAAATTTTATCTGTTGAACTTAGAACCCTCCTTCTTTTCCCAAAAGGATTAAATGACATAGCGTCTCTTGTGCTCCTTTTTTGCTAGCTTTTAGCCCCAAATCTTGGTCCTTCTTTAGGCTTTTCAGGAACCTGAGCATTTAACCCTGACTCTGTGCCTGGACTTCCTTATCTATACTGTATCACTTTGAGCTTTTTTACTCCTAGTCCTGACTTGACTTCAGACATTTCTTCTTCAAGATCACCAACACACATGTTCATATTTTGAGTGTCCCTCAGTTTTGAATGGTGCCATGAGCTTGTGCTGATGCTGGTTAAAAACACCTGTCCATCATTCAAGACAACTCTAAGAAAGGAAGCTGCTGGTTTGCTTTACCTGCAATACTGTCATGTTCAACACAGTTGTCATAGATTACAATGAAAGAATGATTTGATTTATTTGTTTGCAAACTACTGTGTATGATACTGCTTCCAGAGGGGAGTCATGGGCAGGCAGGAGGAAGGTGGCTGTTCTTTGCACATGACAGCTGCCCAGAGGAGAAGCCAACCCTCCGTGATGGGGAGATGGTTCTTCCACAGGGAATGGTAAGTACTGCCCAGTGGGAGGAGCCTCCACATCACATGGGGTTTTGGTGTATTTCTTCCTCTGGATCTTCATGGTGCTCCAGAAGACTGATTCCTGCTGCAATTCAGCAGCAGGACTGTATGTTTTACTCAGAAAATGTAGTGCCATGAGGCCCAGCCAACCCTACAGGAGTTTGTCCAAACACTCCCTCCCAGTCAGGGCCCCGTTCATGCTGTCAGCTGTCAGCAGAGCACAAACTGATCCCACCACCAAGAACAGCACAGTGATATAATATAGGCAGGTTTACCTTTCCTGGGCATTGTGAAAAGGCCAATGCTGGTTACAGTAGCCCAGAAGCAACACTAAGTCACCTGTGCTTAACCTTTTCCAGGGTACAACATAACCAGGTTACATTTGCACTACAACCTGCTCTGGAGCAGCCTGTGCTCCTTGGGCTCTTGCAAGGGTGGGTCTGATCTAGCAGACCTTCAGTCCCCAGAATGGGGAGAAATCCCTCAATCACCACAGTTGAGAGATACTCATATCTTTAGAGATGGGAAGGGCATTGTTGGACAAAGTAGTACAAAGAGAAGGGAACAGTTACACCAGGCGTGTCCACAGACAGTGGCAGAACAATTCTTAGGAGAGCCATGTACTTCACATCTCAGAACCTACAGCCTACCCATCCCCACTGATGGCCACCTCCAATGGGCACAGGACAGTCTCAGGTCTGATATTATTTGGTCCCCCTGACACTTGCAGACAATTTTGAGCTACAGATATTTTCTGGACAGCCACGCCACCCTGGAGTTCTCGATGACACTTTCTTTCCTTATCTTCCTCAAGAAAAGAAGTGAGTCTGAAGATCCCTTGCACTCCCACACAGATAGCTATGAGGGCTGTTGTAATTCTGACGACAATTTTAGGACCTTCCCTACAAAGAACACTCTTTATCTATCTTGCTGAAATTTCAGCACACTGTATACCATAGTGGCAATGCCGTAAGATCAGATCTCTTCAAATACCAAGGCATTAAATTATATTTCTTTATTCTAGTTTGCACTGGCAACTCCTAAAAATAAAAAGCTGGTTGAATCCTGACTTAGTAAGTGAAGAAAAATAGTAGTGTTCCTGTAGCATCAAAAAATCTTTTGAATATATGTCTAGAATAATTTGTAAAGACCCTAAATAGAGTTTCTTTGCCACGTAGCAGCTCCTATTGCCAATGTCTTGGGGAAATATCTGGAAATCATATTAAAGGAAGTAAAGAAAAGGTGGAGGAGGAAGCTGCATGTGAAAACATTCTTTCCCTGATCCATATCTGAATATTCCTAGTCAACAAGCTCTCAAGTCTGCACTTGAACTGTGCATCACGAGAAGCAGCCAATGTGTATTCTCTTGTCAAGCTCATTTCAAACTGATGCATAACAGCCGTGTACTAGCCAAGGTCATTTCAAAGGTGTTTACTTTGACTGCAAACTAAATTTGTCTCTCTTCACTCAGATATAAAGTCAGTAATATTTGTAAACCAAACATTATAAGGCAAAGGTCTGACTTGAAGCTGATGCTCGCACTGGAGCTGGGAGCATGAAACAGCTGCATAACAGCAATATTTCCCTGGAAATGCTGACATGTGTGTACAAAGGAGGCCAATTCATAGGCAAGGCCTTGGGAAATGTCTCTAGGGCAAGCTAATGATACCTCCCAGGGCTATACTAGAGCCCCTTCAAGGGCTGCCCTCTCTGCCCGTGGGTGGCACTCGGTGCCTGGCCTGACACCTTCACCTATCTCTTCTGGCCTGCCTTCATGTCACTGCCCATTGGCAGACACAGCAATGGCCCCCTCCTAGAGAGGAGAGCCCTGTCACAGTCTGCTACCAAGGCAAATGAGATCTGAAGCAGCCTGAAAACAGTCTTGAGCATGTATTTTCTTAAGCTGAACCTGACACTGCCTTCAGCTTTAGCAGCCCCTGGGAGCAGCCAGCTTCAAGTACAGTGGGTCTCAGCTAGAGCACCTCATAATCTTAGGAGGTGCAGGCTTGTGTCTGACACTCCATTTGCAAAAGGTGTCTCACAAACCAGGGCAGTTATTAGGTGGCCAAAGGACATGTACCATGTCCCTACAAGACTCTGTGCAGACACTGGCACAGGCAGCTGTCTGGACAGACCAGCTTCTGCCAGCACCAGTGCATCTTAAGCAACTAATCAGGGGCAAGCACAACACTGCTGGTTTTTTTGAACCTGACTTTCTCCCGTGTATTCGGTTTATTTTCTTTTGTTCTTGTGTGCCACATAATATGAATTTTACTTTGCTCAACCTTCTGGAATTTTTAGCATTCATTTACAGTGTTACCAGGATGGTTTGCATGGCTCCGTTAGCAGGCAAATATTTTTCCAAATTGCTTGAACTCTCATTTGCTGTTTCTGTGATGATAGTGATAATGAATTAACAACAGAATGGTACTCCCTGTGTAAATAAGGATGGTCATCTTCAAACCATCTCATATGTTCCACTTTATGACATTTTTATGTTGTGCAACATGAAAACAAAACAGTACCAAATTTACTTTAATGCCACTAATGGAAGACAAAATGAGTTCTTTGTAGATAACTACTAGGTTCTTGACATTTCTGACTAAATACAGTATAGGGCTACATTTCCACTGTGGTACTGCATCTGCAAGCATTTGCCTGTGTCTAATCAAGCAAGAAGTTAACCTTGAATACCAAACACAAAATCCATAAGCTAAAAGCTAGAACTAACTTGATTCCCTGAAGGTAACAGGATTTAAATAGAATGGAGCAAATCCATCTGAAAATGAAACATTCTGCATTATTCCACATGTATAGCCTTATGTCTTTGATATGGGATTTTCAAACTGCTTCTTAACCCTTTAAAAAAGAGTTGTTTTAAGTACTAGTAGTTTGAGTCATATCTGTCCGTGCTTATTCAGGCTTTACTCAAGCCAGGACAGCACCCCAGGGCGAGGATGTCATTGGATCTGTGCAGCCAGGAAGAAGGAAGCGAGTTTTTCCTCCTCCCTTGTATGAGCACCGAGGTTAACGTAATCCAATTCCTTGTGCTCCAGTAAATGGTG
The DNA here is from genome assembly GCA_008033365.1 of Pseudorectes ferrugineus. Lineage (NCBI taxonomy): Eukaryota > Metazoa > Chordata > Aves > Passeriformes > Pseudorectes > Pseudorectes ferrugineus. Next base: position 10,835 of record QWTY01036953.1, read on the forward strand.
AAGAGGATGCAGAAAAAATTTGGCTCTGCAGCATGGGAAGGTGAGAGCAGATTCCCCTTGACCAAAGGGGGCACGGAGGCCCAGATGATTGCATGGATGGAGTGTCATGCTCACTGGGCTTGCTCCATGCCTATGGGAAGAGCTCACCTCTCTTTCCCACTCTGCCCACAGTCCATCATCCCATGAACAGCAGAGGAAATTCTGACTGAGAAAACACTGCAAACTCAGGTCTTCTGAGATTCACAGGATATATTTAGCAGCACTGTAATTTCTTTTTCCAGAACCTCATTTACAGACCAAATATTTGGAGTTCCTGTTCACAAAAATGTGAGGATATTTGAGATCCTGCACTCTGGTTTGCAAGGACTTACTATGTTACCATCATATATCCTTTAATCACAGAGCAGTCAACATTCAGCCACAGATAACACATTACAGGTTCCAGTTGCATCTCTAGACAGTGACATTTTCATCTAAATTTAGGTGTCTGAGCTCCTATTTCAGTCAATGGAGCTCAAGGCTCAGTCTGGGTGCCTGAACATCAGGGTTAAGGGGTCTTCAGTGAAACGTCTGAGATATCTGCATGGAGCTGGTGGATGTGACCTAAGACCTGCACATCCTGAAGAGGCAGACATGTTTCCTCTGAACTTGGGACTGGATGGCACTGAGCACTGCAGCAAGCCCACACTCCCTACCCCCCACCTTTCTCATGGGCAGTGCTGAAGGCTTCAGAGAAAAGCAGTCTTTGGTAGGCAGCTGCTTCATTCTTCCACCTCTGCCGTGCCGAATGGGAGAGGGGAATTTCTCTCTTAATCCACTTAGCAACCAGTTTAATACCCCCAAATATAATGCACTGTGGCCCATTGAATGTTCTCCTCAGAGCTGTAGCTGCTGGCCTTGCTTTTATTCTCTTGTGGAGTGTCTCATCTTTCAATGAAGCTTCCTTGTCGCAATTTCATCTCCCAGGCAGCTCCACAGTGAGCCTCA
>QWTY01036957.1:0-15804 GCA_008033365.1 Pseudorectes ferrugineus
CAGCCTCATTTATTTAGGTGTATCAAGCACCGAAGGACTCTCACCAGAGCTTCATCTCATCATGACTTTTACTGAGCTTACATAAGAAACAAAAAACTGTGGCACTGAGAAGGATCCATTTGAGAGCAAAATGTTTCTCAACAGCAATGAGAAAAAGGCCTTTTGTCTGTCAGAGTTGTTCCACTAGTTCTGTTATGCTCTAAGCAGAAGAAAGCAGCTTTCTGCTCTTGCTTTGCACACTAATGAAAATGGACTGTGTGTGCCCTTAATGTGTTTCTGGGACCCACAGAGGTGGCCCAAAACTCAAAGCAGATGCCGAAGAGCCAGAAGAGAAGAGGAGGCATCACTGCCCATGCCATCTGCTCCCAGCAGAGACTTTTCCCTGCTTGAATTGCCGTGAATGATGTAAGAGAGGGCTGTGCCTGGGAGACCTCACACGCTCTGTTAACACCTACAGACACCGACTGAAAATGTGGTGAGAGGCACCGAGCTCCCGGTGTGTGCTTTGAGTGTCAGCTCCCAGTTCCCTCTCCATCTGCCCAAGGATGTGAGAACTTCCACGGGAAAGACAATGGCAAGTACAGCACTCATAAAAATAGGGACTTATATCCCCCTTTAGCTTCCATCCTTAAAGCTTCCAGATTACAGAGGAGCATTTTTTATTGCTGATGAGTTAATTAAGAAATGTAAAGGGAAATAATAGAGAAGTTTTGTCGATTAACTGCTGGTAGAAGACACCTCCAGTGATTTGCATGGCTCTCTGGTAACAGGGTAGGTACAGCTACGTGCCTACAGTCAAGGGTTTCTATTTGCCTCCAGATTATGGAGAAGATGCATCTTTGTTTAAACCTGAAATAAATGAAATTTAGCTTATCCTTCACATTATAAAATAAAAGTGAGAAAGACATTTGCAATCCTGTGACAATGGGATGCTGGTTGTATCCCCTGGGTTTGAATTGTATATTCAAATAGTTATATTTTTTGCGAAGGGCACCGACTTCATACAGTTTTCCAGAGATTCTGGTAAGCACCTTTAACTTTAACTGGGGATAAAATCAATTTTAAATTCATAGGTATCTTTTTCAGCCTTAAGCATGATATACACAAGAAAATAATATATCACATTCTTTGAAACTGAAAGTTTTATAATATTATTTTCAAAATAATGTTTCCAGTTTTCAATTTCAGCTTAGTTCTATTGATTAAGCTATACAATTTTTAGTTTATAGTAACTTAAAGACCCAGTCTTACTGCACTAGCTCATGCAGCTTTTACCCTTAAATTTACTGAAACGCTCAGTTTTTGCAATAGCTGGATTTACATGTCACGGACTGTATTAAGAAGTGCAAGTTAAAACTATTAAATTGTGCAGTGCTTTTTGTGCATCCTTGCCCTGATTTGGGCTATTCAGCTACATTTCTGCTAAACAGGTCAAAAGGAGAAGAATGCCTATATTATACAATATTTCTGCTGAATAGAGCTTTAATAAATTGAGTAGGCTTCTATTTTAATCAAGCATCGTGCACACAGAGCAAAAAACAATGTGTGGAACAGCCTCTGAACGATCTTGCTCTGTCTCTTTCTATAAAGAAAAAGAGCAGTTTATAAAAGTACCAGCCTGTTTGAAGATAATACAGATTTTCTCATATTCTAGAATGTTGAATAATATCAATAAGCATCAGAACAGGGATTGGAGTAGGTCAACACATGATATTAATAGCAATTAATAATAATAACAACAATAATAAAAGCTGACACACTTGAACTCTGATCCCTTTCTCCTTACCACAAGCAAATTTGTGTTGTACCACTGGAGCTTTTGGCTGTGTGATTTATGCAAGATGAGGTTCATAATCAAGGAACAAAAAGAGTTTCCAAAAGCTGAAAATAAAATGAAACAGTCGCTAAGAGGCCAAATCTTCTGAAATCGGAAATGTGGTGCTGCTATTCGTTTGTTGATACTCTGTAATTTTCACATTAGAACAAAGGAATGCAGTTCTGAACCTCAAAAAAACCCAAAATCTAGGCATTTCTACTGTCTTCACCACTGCAGTTAGAAGAACATTAATAACCTTGCTAAGGCTGTGGCTAAAAGGTAATACAGGACACCTGGGCTGGAATTCTGTTGGATTTGGTGTGGGTTTCTTCATTACATGTTTTCAGCACGAATTTGTTTTAGGGAATTTTTGTGATTGGGATTTTTTACTACAAAGAGACTCAATGGTTTTCTTTGCTGTTATTCATTACCCCTTTTCTCATTGCTTTGGAAACACTTCAGTGAAGATGCTGTTGGATAACTAAAAGAGGAGGAAGGTTTTAATGGCTCTATGAAGGTTTCAGAAAAAGAGCACATTAAAATATCAATATTTTAAAAATTAATTGATTTCACAACACTATCAGCAAAACAGATTTTCTGGGTTCCAATATTCATTTGAATGAAACTTGAAAAAATAATTAATTTATTTCAATATCCTGCTAGGTCAGCTACAAAACATGTAACATGATGATCTCCAGAAGCAGAAGATGGATATTTCTTTCCATATCATTTATTTATATTTGCTCATGAGTGCATCCTTAACGAATGCATCTACCAAGAGCATTCAGAGGGAAGTCAAGGTGAAAGCAAACAGGAAATGAAACCACTCCATCTCTTTCAGTTTAACATCTAGGGAAATAACAACCCACGAGCATTTACTCCTGCAGTATGATGGACAAGACAAATGTGAGGCATCCCCAGGAGCACCGAGACCAGCTGAGAAGAGCTGATGCTCACAAAATGTGAGAGAACTTGGTATTAAAAGCCAAAGTGGTAGGGAGAGATTTGGGACAATGTCAGACAACGAGTAACCAGAACATCGGGAACATGCAGAAGACACTCCAGGCAGAAATGGTTCTGCTCTTGCTGTGCATACAAGCAGCCACTGAGGTGGTTGTACAAGGAGTATCCACCATGGAATTCCCAAACTGCCAGGAGACCTTCCTTCCATCCACCTTTTCCCTTCTCCATACACTTCTTTACATTCTGCTTTTTCACAATGTTAGTCTCATTTAAGCAACATTAGCTCTGCTTCCTCCAGCTCATGACTTTATCTCCATTTATCCGGCAGCCCTGGTATCTCTGGTATGACATGTAGCTACTTCTCTGAGCCATGGAACATATTTTCAGTTTGCCTTCCCATAATACCTGGCAAAACAGAGTTCAGCAGATTTGGGTAGGTGATATTATTGAAAAGCTTTTGAGTCCTCTGCAGAACATGAATCACAATCAAATTAAATGCAGAGGGATACTGGACAGGGAGCAGATGTTCTGTTGACATCAAGTGAGGAATCTGTCACAGTCTGGAGGGAAAGCAGAAGCTTGTAAGCTCCTTAATTTGTTCCTTCCATACATCTTATAAAGTCCAAATTTAATTTGGAAATCTTATTTTGAGTCCTTTGCAGTTCTTATCTACCAAGCTAAAAATAAAATAAAAAATACAAAAAAAAAAAATTAACATAATTTGAAAATTTTAACAAGAAGTTGCACTTACTAAATTCAGCTTTCCCTTCCAACGCAGCTCCTTTATGCCATTCTGTCACCTCAGTATTTTCAAAATCCCCACACTCCTGCTGAAGGTTTGAGGCACTGAAATGAGTGTCACTTAAGTATCTTCACTTGAGCTATTCTTAAATTCTAGCAATCTCCATCAGAGCATCTCCTGGTCTTTTCTAGCTAAAGGTGTTCAGTAAGGAGTGAGAAAAGGATGGAAATTAATGGGAGGAGCTGTCTCACTACAGGAAGCCACAAAGATGCCTCACTGACTCTGTACAGTTTTCATTGCAGAAAATGCCAAGAGCTCTTGAACTTGGAAAGTTAAATAAATTCATTTACAGTGTAAGACACAGGCTAATGCTGCACTTCCAATGCAGAACATTGTGACAGAGCTAGAGCTAACTGACACAAAATTCATGTCTGTGCCTAAAACCAGAATGTGTATGGGTCAAATATGACTCAACTCGAGTCTTACATGCTGGAGCAATGGCACTGAACAAGAACTAAGGTGAATGTCAAACGTGTATAACAATCCAACTGCCCATGGCTTGTCAGAGAGAAGGTTGGTTGTGACAAAGCATGGCTTGGCAGGGGCAATGGAAAGGTGGGATGGAAGGAAAAGGCCTTTTCTTCACACAATGGTCAAATTTACATCCATGTAAGAGTGACTGGTTCTGGAAAAGAGGTCAAAAAGAGCTGGTTATTGGTCTGTGGGCTACATGCATCTTTTTCTAAGCAAGCCATCCTGCTACTTTGGTGAAGATTCAGAATTATTCAGTGGTTAATAAAACAAAAAATAATGATCTGACATGGGAACACAGAGGAGAGTATTTCTTAACTGGATTCATGGGATGTAGAGCAAACTTCCCACCAAGGAGGGCTGCTCAGTGGGTTAAAGCTTTTCATCTTTGGGGAGCTCACTTGAGAGCACAGAGTAGAAACAGGGGCTACATCCCCTGGGGATGGTCACAGGCATCACAAACTCACCCTGTAGTTCAGCACCACCAACAGTCCCATCTGACAAGAAAATCAAAACAAAACCAACAGGAGTGCTGAGAGTTGGGCATGAGCTGCACCAGCACAGCTGTAGAGAGAATTCTGCAGAGACCCTTTGTGTCATCTCAGGGTCTGGTCACCGTCTTTTTTCAGGAAGAAAAAAATTCTGATTTCTAATTCATCAAGCTTTTCCAGGCTTGGGAAAGGAAGCTTTCAGGTTCTGTTGCAAAGGTTTTGAGAAGGATCATCTCGGTACACTTGTGAATGACACGACTTTCAATTTCTCAGGTAGGAGACTCTCGTATGGTATTTTATTTGCATATCTCCAATACTTTATTAAAAATAGACCGTGCTTAAGACACAAAGCAAACAGATAAGAAAAACTATTCTCTAACCTATCATCTTTTATTAAAAAAACCCCCCCAGAATAGGAAAATTCCTATGGCAGAGTGAGCTGCTTGTGTTAATGACACTGGAAAGATTATGCAGGAGTAATGTGAAAATTCACTTTGCTTTGGATGATTTAAGAAATGATAGCTATTCTGTTATGTATTTGCAAAGTCCTCTGGAGCTGGGATTTAGAAGTGGCATTGATTTTGCGTTGGATAAGACAAAAGGTTTCTATCACAGGAACACAGAGCTAACACATCAAAGTAAAGAACAGCAGTTAATCTAATTCAACTTCTTCCCCAGTTCCCCATTTCAGGTGCTGATATACCTCTGTAATTACAAGTAACTGTAGAACTCAATGGAAAAAATGCACAATGGAATCTGAGCAAGATTTGAATGGTTCAAAGGGGAATAAGGCTTGTGAATATTATATTCCACCCAGTTTGGGTTGGGGTTTTTTTTGTTTTGGACAAAATATCTTCCTTGTACTCTCTCCTCATCTTCTTGGAAATCAATATAGCATCATCTAAATTCATTACAGAAGGTAAACTGCATCCATTTTAGACCCCTATCTGCAGGCATTTAATTCTGGAGCACCTGATTCAAAAACTCGTTTTTACTTTGAGTCTCTCTGTTTCAAGGACTGGGAAAAAACATATCTTGATCTGTTTAAGTAGGATTTGAACTATTACACAGGCTTTTTTGTACAGAGGTGAATTTGGTCCCTTGACTCCACCTCGTTCCATGCCGTGACAACCCTGCAGAGCTGCAGAAGATGGCTGTTCCTACTCTAGAACAGTTGATTTACCCCTCTCATAGCTGATTCTCAAAGCAAATCAGTGCCACGAGTGCCTGTGTGCCCCATCCACAGGCAAGGTGAACCATCCCAGGTCTGGTAAACCCTGGGGAATTTGCAGATTGACTGGAATGCTTTCAAACCATTACAGCAGAAGAGGCAGGTAAAGGTGCAGGGAGAGCTGGGATTACACAGTAAAGATGCAAGGAGCCAAGGAGAAGATGCCTCCTGGCTGGGACACTGAGTCACCCTCAGCTGTGTCCTTGGTGAGCCTGCGAGCCTGGAAGACACCACAGGAGAATGGGGATACTGCAGAGAACTACGGACCAGCGAGAGAGAGGCCAGACTGCAGCGAAAGATGAGTGGGAGATGTTTGTGTGACTGCCACGTCCAGCTTGAGAGCCTTGGCAGGGATGAAGATGCATGGGCTTGGCTGCCCAGAACAGCACCTGCGGCCAGAGAAGCCCTGCATGACCCAGGAGGTGAAGCAATTCCTCTGGTCACCTGTACCAGCTCTCAGCTCCCTCCCTCCCAAGTGCAGAAATGGATTATCCAAGCCCTGTACATGCAAGGATTACTTTAAATCAAAGATGCTGGAGCACAGAAAACCAACGGCCTCAAGTCTGCTTACTGTTCTTCCCCCTGCAAGGTAGGCACTGCTCTGTTTGTGTCAGTCTGACAAACAATCCAAAATACATCAGCTGAAGTCCAGGCTGGTCTGATGCACTGTAAAACAGTCAGGTACAGACTGACCTTTGCTTCCAGCTCCTGTGGAGGGAAAGCTGGGGGAGGCAGTGGCAGTGCAGCTGGCAGAAATGCACACCAGGATACTGCCAGGTCCTGCATCTGAAAGGTCCTGGTCCCCACTGCTGTTCCTCCACCGAGCCTGTTGCTTGGTCCACATCTGTTTTATTGGATGGAAAGCCAGATGTGGTTTTATCCTAGTAGGAGGCATCAAAGGACCAACAGATGCAGATGCAGTAGGAGCAAGAGGCTGCGGTGCAGCAGAGAAGGTTTATCAGCCTAGACACGTACAATGTGCAGGAAACAGGGTAATTCTGAAATAAATATATCCATCAACCACTAAAAATTATGGATGCGCTTTGTTTACTTGCTTCTTGTCACAGAAAATTGTCACAGGGTACAGCAGAGTGTGAAACTCAAAATGTTCTAAAGGAGACCCCCTGAAAGCCATGAGGGGAGGTTGTTCACTGATGATAATTAAAGCCAACAGAGCAGATGCAACCTCTGGCTCAGGAAGTCCTTAAATTGCTGACTCGTAGAAGCAAGTGTGAGTGTAATAAGGAGAGAAAAAACAACATTTGCTCTATATTTTCATGCTCTTTCCCAAAAGTATCTACTGCTGCTGCCATTGCCAGAGCTTCAACCATGCACAAAGGACACAAAAAATGTAATTCGTTGTGTTTTATTAGATCCAATTTTTAGTCAATCTGATAGTAACACAGCAATTTGGTCTAACCTAGTTTCTCCTTTCATTAGAAGGAGAGCTGGTGAACATTTCTATTTATGAAAGATTGGACCGTTTTTAAAGCTGAAAAGTTTTTAGCAGTGTTGGTTTTTTCCATGCCATTCCAGAAAAGACCATCTATTTTTTGTGGTTTTGTCCCTGTATTTTTCCTCTGTTTCTTTCTGGCATGGAATAAAAGAGAAAAATTTTAATTATAGGGGTTTTTTTTCTCTTTCTTTTTCTTCTGACTTAGTAAAATTTTGAAAAGCTAAACTTTCAAGTTACCGAAGAATAAAAAGAAAAACCTACTTCCTCCAACTGGCGTAATCCCAAATTTTAATATTAATATTTTAATATTAGAGGACAAAAAGTTAAAAAAAAAACCCTGAAATCAGTTTTTCATTCTTAGCCATTGCTATGCCAAAGGTACCACAAGCACTGATTTTGATGGAGCTTTGCAGTTTCCTAAACCAGAATATTTTCCTCTCACCATGTCCATATTCCATGTAGGCAGTGTACCAAAGGCAGCCTCAGTCACAGAGATGTCACAAGCAAAATTGGATACAATTAAACACATTTATAAGCAGTAAAATGCATGGTAAAGGCTCAGCAACAGGAGTTTCTGCCAGAAATTCCTAATATTCCCTTTTTTCTTGCTGGAAGAGGAACAGTTCAAAATTCAGCAGCCACACCACACCTGCCCAGGCAGATAACAGAGTCACAGGTGACAACTGAGCTGGCACCGAACTTTTTGGGTTCCCAGAACTTTTTGCATCTCTGGCCAAAGTTACTCCAGAAGACGGGGGAAAAGGTTCTATCAACCCTCCTGCAAAGCTACAGAACAGTGAGCAGATTGCATTCATTCTTGTCCTCACAAGAATCATAATGCTGAAATTTACCTTTTCACAGCATGTGCATTAAAAACCATTTTAACTTATCAGCATTAGAAGTCTCCCAACTATTGTGGGAGTTACCTTCTACTTTGTGGTTATGCAAGTTCCATCTCCTAATAATTTCATTTTATGTTTAAATCAAAATAATTTTATTTCTGCAATAAAGAACAAATTGCGTAAAATGTCATCCTTTCCAAATGGAACCCTGGCAATCCCTGGCATCCTAAGGAAACCCTGGCATTCATCAGCCACAGAAAGCCTGTTTTTAGGACTAGAAGGTTTATAAAATAAGGAAAGCTTTTGTCCTAGATAAGTGTACAATTTCTACTCGTGTGGGTGGATTTCTGTGATGTGTTTAACCAGAGCAGAAGAAAATCCAGTGCCTTGGCAAGGTATGAATATAATAAATGCTGTTCATCACTTACAGACTGAGTTAGACAACTTTAGTACAGCTGCAAAGCCTCTGGTTTCAGGAGGTTTCTTTCAGGATTAATTTTGCTCCAGTGGAATCCAAACCATGGCTCAGCAGCATTAAAAAATTACTGTTCTGGTCACTTTATTAATGGGAAGAACCACTGGCTTTCAAATAATGCAAGAGAATTGGTTTCTACTGATTTATAGCCCATTGGAGTACTTTTAATTGGACTTTGCTGTTTTCCTGGACCATGACTAGTCCTTTCTTAACTGTTTGCTTTTTCCTAAGAAGTGGAGCCCTGAGAAAAATTATTTTAATGATAATGTAGGCAGAAAAATGCTCCTTGGCAGATTTCAAATACTGTTAATTATAGCCCCTTCTGGAAATACCTTGCCAGATGCTTGGAAAATAGTACCCGTGGATACCTTAAATCTGGAATCTGTGTGATTTTTACACAGAAATACTACCTTTAGAGGGGAGAAAAAAAAAAAAACGCTGTGAGCTTTTCAGGTAACTTTCCATGTTCCAACCTGTGGATTAATCCTTTGTGTGTGAGTGCTGGAATTGAGCTTATCCATGTTCCCTGATGAGATGATTTTCCCATTTCAGTGTGGACATACACACGTGGGCCTGAAAATCCTCTGCTATCTCCACTCTCCACCTAGCTATTTTCTGATTTTCCTGTCAGATCACGCCGTGTAGAAAAATCATGGATACACTTTCCCACTTGCAATCCCAGCTTCAAGGGACTTAAAAAATGATGCAAGTTGGACCCTCTAACATTGAAGCAGATAAGAGGTCTCTGCAAGAGTTATTTAGGAAGAGAGATTAAAAGCCTTTTAAATAATTTAAGCCTTCAAAGGGCATAACTTATTTCTAGAAATAATTTAACATATATATTTTGTGATTAATTAGAGACAAAAGGCCTAGAAAATTCCCACAGGCAGTGCCCGGGATCCTGGCTCTCCCACAGAGACTTCAAACAAACACATTTATTGACAATGTAAACGCAGATAATCTCAGAAGGCACTACTGGATTCAATACTGCTGGAAACTCAGACTGGTCTTTGCTCTCATGGCTGGGAGAATCTTGCCCACAAACCAAGACTTGCTGTGCTGGGAGGTTGAGCTGAGCCCCCAGGCCAAAGGGCTGACGTTTTTCATCCCCACACGAAGAGATCAGGAGAGAAACTGGATGAATGCAGAGGCCAAGCTGTGCTCTCCATGGTGCAAGCATGAGCCTGGAGACACTGAATGGAGCAATAAGGATAATCCCACATTTCACATCAGGGCAGTAATTCTCTCTTCTGAGGGGAAAAGAAAAGAAAAAGGGAAAAAAAGAGGAGGATTTTTAAACTAGCAGCTGGTGTTTGAATGAGTGGACACGACATTTCTTGTTCACCTTTAACAAAATCAGTCAACAAGAGATGCAAGAGAAAGATGTATACTTTATGTTTTGACTTGAAAACAAGTGAGATTCTTAAAATACTCTTTTTTTAAATCATCATATATGCCACTTGTTTTAGCTTATTGAATGTATTTCCTTCTCATCTTTGTCACAAAGCAAGAGTAAAAACCCTTAGCTTTGAAGTTGGAGCTCAGCTGCTGTGGAAAAAAAGTTGGAGGGTTCAGTGATGAACTTGGCAAAAGTCTGGCCCTTGGTGCCAAAGGACCACGGAGCAGAGAGGAAACAATGTCACTAACAATTTGTCAAGAAAAGCTTTCTGCTGGAGTAAATCCCTCCTCGTGGCTTTGCAAAACCCTGCCTTCACATTGAAACAGCTTCAATGAGCCAGGGCTGGTTTAAATGTTGCCTGTGCCTCCCTGCTCCTGCCTGTCTTGTGGAGAAGGGACAGCAGCTTGTGAGATGTCTGTATTTCCTTCAACAAACTGCTGAAATGCTGTTCTGCCCTTCTTCCATGCCCCAAACCTGGTCCATTATCTGGGTTCTATCATCGCACCAGTCATTGCCATTATCTATTTACTTACTGGAAAACAACCAGGGCTGGGCCTGCTCCCTTCCCAAGGAGCACCAGCCGCTGAATGCACCCCTGCCATGAGTCCTGCATGAAACACTAATCCCATCCTCCTGTGTCCTCAGTGTCGTCCCATCACCACCTGGGGTTGGCCCAAGTGCCCCCACATGGTAACTCAAAAGTGCTCAAAATCTCCTTGTGCCAGAGAAGGGTAAAGTTGTGACCATGATGAAATCGAGTAGGAGGAGAAATCCTGACAGTGTGAGAAATTCCTCCTCTAAATTTGTAATTCCTATTTACTTCATCTTGAAATTCAGCCTCGTATATTAGAAAGGCAGATCATAATGCCTTTCTTCCACTAAGGAAAAAATCAAAACCAAACCTGGAAATAATCAGAGAACTAACCAATTCACATCAGTGTCTTTTTCTAGAAATATCAGCAAAAAAGTTATTTTGACAGAAAACCTTTATTCACCTTCAGTCACTGGTAGTGACAACTCTGCTCAGCATCACTGCACTCACTGTTAGTCACCCCTCTCCAGGCTTCACTACATCTTCTCCTCTACTGGCTTGTGGCCATCTCAAACGTTATGTCCTTGAGTAACAATTTTCTGCTTTCCCATTTCTTCCCCTCAAGCACAATAAAGAGTTCCATGGAATTAAGTGTGCAGAGATTTAGCTGCACAATCCCCATTGATACTATCTGAGGAGAAAAGTCAAAGCCAGGGTCAAAACCCAACCCACATTATATTAATATATTTTTCTGACATTTATAATTAAAAGTACTGTTCAGGGAGAAAGGGGTGCTTTTATCCAGAACATTCCCCACATATGATAAAGATAAGCTTCATGTGTGCATAATGTACTTCATTTCTAATATAAATGTTTGGTTTGTTTTTTTTTAAATTACATTGTCAGACTTTAGTATTATTTCTAAGGAAATTTATTCTCATTTAGGAAAAAATGAATTCTAAAATGAGCTCATTACTAAATTACATATATATATATATATATATTTACAAAAAAAACACATTAAAATAATGATCTGGAAGAATTCTGAGGTTATACCAAAGATGCCACTGTACCCTAAGGTTAAAAGCTGGACCTGATTTATGGGACTTACAGGAATTCAGTCCTTCCAGGGTCCATTCAGGCATTTAAGCAAGTGTAGAAACCTTTTGTGTACCAAGAGTCAAACTGAAGACCAGTGTTACTCCTCAGAGAACTCAGTGGGGCCAGTCTTGAAATTTTTAAGTGTCCCCTTTTTTGAACATCAAGGAAACTGAGTCTCAATAATGAAATTTCTTAATGACTCCCCACATCTATTATGCAGCATCTGTACAGGGAGGAATCTGGGCTCTATTGAGGCTTGGAAATATTAATGAAAATTTCCAGGAATGCCAAGCTAAATTTTTTTGCTAAATATGTTAAGTGCTGGAAATCAATAGGTACCTCCCATTTGACTCCAAACCTGCAAACACCAATAACACCCCTGCTAGTCTTTTAAAATACCTTCATAGAAGAAAACCTGCATTTATCCATGATATATTGTAAAGATTTTTAATTATACCTGTACCTATCATAATTACAAAGCCTCATTAGATGATTATACAGGTTCCTATTCATTATGAAAATGCAATTAAGAAATATCAAAGAAGAAAAACATCACATGCACCTTCCAAAACTCTGGAAAATAACTTCTGAGCAGGCCTAACTGTGCTGGTTTGCATGAGCAGCCCTACAGCACAGAAAGAGAAGGTTTAGGAAAAACAGGCATTAGGTGTGACAGTATCTCTGTGACTCTCTATGCACCAGTGAAATTAAACAGAACATCATTCCAACCTTTTCTTGCACTCCTGCTTGGTACCATCCTGCTAAATTGTTTCCTTTAGCACATTTATCAGGTACTTTCCTGGCTTAATGAATATTTGGTGGAGATGGGCAAACCAATTTCTCTTGACAATAACAGCTACACCCTGCCAGCAGGTCTGTAGAAATACACCATCATTTGCCCAGTTATCCAAAAGATTTTCATTCCACTTCTGGAAAAAAAACTTTTGTCTTCCAACACTGAGCTTTCAATTTTGGCAACAGCCAGGCTTGTTTCTCCTGTAGTGCTATTCCTCTGCTCCTAATGGAATATTGATCTTTCTAAGGAAGTGTAAAGCAATCAATACACTACAAAGAGGAGAAATAGGTAAGAAAAAACATCTCCTTATTCTCTTCATACATAATTAGAACAAAGAGAAGTAGACTGAAACCAACAAACCAGAAATGTTTGGATACTAAAGATTATTTGTGAGGTCTCCACTCTAAGGAGAAGCTTTGGCATATGTGGGACTCACAAGCTTAAGCTCCCGGACGTGGGACTGATTGAATAGGGCCAACAGTTTAATCTATGCTATGATGTTTCTGGTATGCATTTTTGAGCTTCCTTTGGTTTATTTTGGTTATGAAACTAAAGTCCATAGTGTGCATCCACCAAGAATTCGAAGGTGTCTCTGTGTATGTAGAAATAGCTTTCAGTAGGTACCAGGTAGAGTTAGGAGGGATGAATTTGGCCACACCGGCTTTTATCTCTGTGTTTAAATAAGAGGTTTTCACCTGAGGAAGACAAAATAAAGAGTGGAAGAGCATGATGGGGAAAGGGCTTCCCTATGTGCAATCCTGCAATACTATGGATAAGAGCAAGCAAGTGGAAATGAATCTCCCTCCTCTTTCTGTCCATGTTGGCCAGAGCAGCACAGAAATTATCCCTTACTCTAAGCTGAGGTAGGTTTTCTGTTTGACCAGACCATTGCCAAAGTCATTTCTCTGCATTAAAAAATGACCAGGCATGGTTCACTTGGGATTGGATGCAGTTGTTTGGAGTCCTCAGTTCCCTTGGACTTCTAAATTAACAGAATTTCCACAAGCTTCTATGAGTGTTTGCAAATCCAGAGTGAGCATTGAGATGTCTTCCCTCTCTTTGCATGGTTACCGTGCTTAAACTTCATCAAGGCAATGATTCTTTGCCCAAAATGTTGTTCATGTAAGGGAGACACACAAAAAACTGTGTACACTCAATAACTTAAAGAGAGATGAATTCCCACATTGAGTTCAAGTATTACTGGTGGCTCTTTTAGAATTCTCCGTAAATTAACCTTTCTTTTAAGCAGCCCTTACCTAATGTTTGAGTAATGTCAATTTAGCTGAAGTGGAAGATTTAAACACCAAGGGAAATATACAGCAAATGGATGGATACAAAATGAACCATTAGTCAGGACTATTAGAGTATATTCATAATTTAAATGTTTTTAAAATATTACCACTAAGTAGACATAAGAAATTGCTCACGCCAACAAAAAACAAAATGTAATTTTTCTGTTAATTGACCTCAGGAATAAATATATATTTTCCAAAGTTGAAGAAAAAGTCCTCCATGAAAGAGATAAAAAGGGAGTATGAAAAGCTCTAAAAAACATTTTTTAGCAACACATACAACTGCTGGAGCAAGCTCTGAATTATCTCCTGGAACACAAAAATTTTCTCTTTGTGCAAAAGGATGAGGACTAGCCCCCTTTTTGGAGCATTAACAAGTAAGAATGAGGCACAGAAAATTCAAATGGAAAACAAATTTCCCAATAACTGTACTACAAACATAACCCTGATATTAACAGGAGATTTTTTTTCCCCCTTATGTGTGGAAAAGACACCAGTAATGAGGATCCAGTCATGTAAGGAAATGCAGAGTAAGAGAAGGAAAAGCTCTTCATTGAGTTCATGTCACACATGTCACACAGTCAAAGGGAGGAAGAAATGGAAACCAGCAGCTGAAGAACATCGACCATAAAGGTGCTGATTTCTCTTACACCTTGTTTTGCCTCTCTCTGTTCTAACTACTGCCACAATCTGTGTGCATTCATCCTCTCAGAGATCAATGAGCTCAAAGTTTCAGGCTAATTACAGAAGCTGAAAGTGGCCCTTCCTGCACAGAATAACATTTTAAAATAAACAAACCCCAGCAACAAGACTCTTGTTCCCGCCACTTCTTCCTGCACGTTACCTTATTATTCTAATAGATATCCCAGAGTTTGTGTCCTACTAGTAAAAGGGATGAGAGATCATTTTGATACACTCCAGCTGAACGATTTACAACATAAGATAGAAGAAAGAGATCGCCTTATCTCCATCTTTCAAAAGATGCTGAGTGTAGAAGTGACTGAAATTAATTTCTGATTTTTTGCTTCTAATCAGATGACTGCAAATCATCACAAATCCTTCCAGTCTCTAGGGTATTTTTCATATGGTAAATATGATTTTAAAATTCTTTGATGAGAAGAGGCAGCAACAGCTGTTTCAAATTGCCTTTTAATTCTCATATATATCTGTGAATGGGGAATAAGCTGCAGGAACCTCAAAAATACAAAAGAGAAAAAATTCCACTGGGCACTTGCCTTGGGATTCTATCTTGCTATCAGTTTATGTATGCTGAATTGATATATTAGGTTTTCACAGAAATTAGATCGATTTGATAAAGAGGCAAAGAAAACTATTCAAGAACAGTGCACGAATAGAAGGTGAAAAGCGAGAAGAATGAGTATTTCTCAGTAATGGAAATGCTGGCAAGAAGTGGAAATAGTGTGCAGAGCCCCCATCCAGAAGAGACACATGGTTAATTTTAATTTTAACCTCATTTAGAGCATGTGATTCACTGCCCCATTTAGTTCAAAATTAAAATTAAGCATGTGCTTAAGTGCTTTGCTGGACTGAGGCCATATACAAGAGTATATTGGTCATGAATCTGTATGCCATAGGTTGATTTGGAATTGAAAAGTCAAAGCTTTAAAATAAAACCTGAAATGCTTTACTTTGTTTATTTTTAGTGCAGGAATGCATTGGCAGCATGGAAGCCTACAGCAGTTCCAGTTCTTTTGAGAAATTAATGCAAAATAAACAGAAATCCCTAAAAATTTAACAGGAGAAATTAATCTAGAGAACTCCCAGAACTTAGAGAAAGAACAGCAGCTTTGAAAGATTGACTGCACTGTGCTGTGTGTGTGCTCTGTGGCCACCAGCCCTGTGCAGGTTTCCCATCCTACAGCACAGGGTTCACAGCCTGCGCTGCAGTCAGGCTGATGCCTGAAGAGGCCAACCAGGAAACAGACACTAGACAGGAGTAAGGGAATAAAGGTGGATATTTATTTGAAAGGCCTTCAGAGGTACACCCTGGGCAGGCCAAAGGCTACACCCAAGATGGACCCCGAGTCACGAGTTCTTCACACTTTTATAGGTTTGGTCCATTTGCATATCAACCCAATTTCACCAATTAAACTTTAGCTAATGATGTAATTGTCCC
>QWTY01036964.1:0-13215 GCA_008033365.1 Pseudorectes ferrugineus
AAACCAAACAAGAAACCAAACATACTTTAGTTAAAGGACATCTATAAAATGCAAGTAGAAGTTTCTTCCAAAAAATAACAATAATTTTTTAAGCTATACATTTGAAAAGCTCTGCAGCATGCCAGAGCTGCAAGCTCAGTGTTGTGCATTACTTTGTTCTTAAAGTTTTAGTATCATCAACTTTTTAGAACTGATTTTTCTACTCTGACTCTACTTTAGATAGTACAGACTGTACCTTCACAGAGAAACTGTGTACCTTTATTTTCTCAGTTTTTCCTAATGGATGATTTAGATACAATCATTATCCATATGACCTCAAAGCAGCTTTTTTTTTTTTAAGGACTCGGTACACATTTGACAACTTCAAGGCAAAAGGTATCAGGGGAGAAAAGTTCAGACATCAGGGTCTAAGGAATGCAAAGAATAAACAGCTGCAGAAAATTAGGAAAAAACCTCAACAGTCTCCAAAAAACCTGAGTATCTCTTCTGGATGAGGAAGGTTTACATTATCACAAGTGTTTTTATAGGGAGTGCTAAAATTAAATTGTGAATATACCCTGACAAGAATAGTAATCCCTAATATCAAACTGAGCTGGTCATACAGCAGAAAGGACAATTACACCTTCAGCTCAAGCCCACCCATTCACATTTCCAAAGGTACAAATGCTCCTTGGACTCCCAAATAGTTGAATATCAGAAGCCAAACCCATTCTTGGAACACCAAATTGCAACATAACTCTATAAATCTAATTTTCTGCAGAAGAAACTGCCTCAGAGTTTTACATACACAAGTCTTGAGGCCATTTCACTTCCATGCCAGTCAGCTGTAGATAAACAGTATTTTTTGTGGGATGGTTTCTTTATTCCCCATTGCATTCATAACATTTTAGAGTTAAAAAAGATCAATACCTGCTTGACTTAGAGCTAAACACCAGCTCCACTGAGTTTTTTATTATTATACAGCACAAACTGCCCTAGAGATCCCCCCACCAAGCTCCCTGCCACGCTCACCTGGCACTGCTCAAACTGGCTGGAATGTCTCAAAACAGAGTTAAGGACAGAAATGCAACCTCAGCCTGTACCTCACTGAACCAGGATCCAGATCACACACACACAGAAAAACTTTAATTCCAGTGCACATCATTTTAAACCCCCAGAAGGCAGCAGTTCCTTCAGCCAGTCATTCTTGTGTTTGTGAACAAGATTAAGTGATTTATCTCCCATCTGTAAGGGTTAAGATGCAAACCACTGAGCTGCAGATATGGTATTTAATAGGTGCCTTTCCCAGGTGAACGGGGCACAGAGATAACAAACAATTCATCAACGTGCAGAAAGAGGGAAGTGCAAACCAAGCAGTCAAATTTTGACTTTTCCACACAATACAAAGCATGTTGTTGTACTCCTCCAATAGGAAAAGACCTTAAAAAGTCATCAATTAATTGAAGAAAAACACACTAACACCTCTCAGCAGTGAGAAGTACACAGAATAATTACTATTGTGAAAACCACAGACTTAACACTACAGGCTCTGACAGTGTTGAAACTGATAATACAGTAAATTATCAGCAGATCCAATGTGTCCATGTACATGGGAAGAAAAGAGCAAAGAAAAAATTGCCTTAGAAGTCTCACATATCCATCTAACAACAGATGGATAAATTCACCAAAGATTTATTTGGTGAAAGTCACTGGGAATTTTAGAACAGACAGCAACAACGGCCAGAAAAACCTTTCATTAAGGATAAAAATCTCCATTTTCCTAGGTCTGATGATGATATATATTGTATTTACTAATAATACAAATCTCAGGTATAGCAGAAAGACGATCACTTTTTTGTAGATCCCAGACATTCTTGCTTTCTGCATTTATTTTAATTTTCAGGAGAATCCAAGCTTTCCCCCAGTGATCTCCAAGGTGATACAGATCCTGCTTTATCACAGACTCAAGTGCACAAACAAACTTTCAGCACCCACATCCCACACCTCCAAGGAGTCCAGCAGGCTCAGGCACTGGTGATAAGGTACTGAAAACTCTCCAGTGCCTGACTGACACCACACAGATCATTCCAAGTACTTGGATCAGTTTTAAATTAAAACCAAATAACTGCTGTGTTCATTAGCAGCAATCGCAATGGAAAGATATTAATTTGTTTTAAAACTCAAGATACATCAATAAATCCAATGTGCCTTCCACAGTGTCATCTTGGATTGTTCCCTTTTCAAAGGCAAAACAAAACATGCTAAAAATGTGACAGAAAAAGTGATTTTTGCTTAAGTAATCCCAAACCAGAGCTGAGACACAGATTTTACAAAGAAATCTGTACTGGAGAGCAAACAAGGAGTTGTGCATTCAAACCCAGTAATTCCCTGCTCGGAATTCCACATTCCCACACCTTGGTCAAAGGAAGAGCCCGACATCAGGTGCTGACCTGAGTGGATTTCAAGGTGTTGGAGAACTGACAGGGGAAGCATTTCATCCTCCCCAGTGCCTGAGTGGATTTCAAGGTGCTGGAGACCTGACAGGGGAAGCATTTCATCCTCCCCAGTGCTCAGATTCGCTTGTGGATTCTCATCTGTGTTAACACCCTCGTTGCCAAAACCATGTATCCACCTTCTCCTTCTTTATTCCAGTGGTAATGGGAATTCCCTGATGATTTCAGCCCTTCAGCACCACAACAGAGCATCCCCAGCCCGTGCTGTTTTCCCTCCTGTCCCTAGGTGGGAGCCTGCAAACACAGAGCTGCTCCTGCTGGCCACAGGCTGGGAAATGATCCCTTCCCAGCGCCAGGAGCACTCGGGAGGGATATTGAGGGGAGAAGCAGATGTTTAGTGCCCTGCTGTCACCACCCCGATGGCTGCTGGAAATAGGATGCATTTCAGTGCCCTCTCCTTCCTGCACAGTGTCAGAGATAAATAACCACTGACCCCTTATCTGATACCAAACCCCTCCTAGGCCACGGCGTTATCTGCTGTCACACACCACCCTGGAGATCAGGATTTGTCTTCTCCTCCCCTCAAGCACCTCAGGACATCTCTGACACCACGATGCAGCGTGACATTGCCAGTGCTGAGGGTTTCAAACACTACAGGGCAGCATCGATCACACGAGATGAAGACATGATTGTAACAAAGACAGAAATCAGGAGAGCAAGGTACACCTTCATTCCTGCAGGGCACCTGCAATACCTGTACCAGGTTTCTGCTTCTTGCATAACTTGGGACAAAGAATTCAGAGGTTGTTACATCATTTACAAGTATTTCTCCGCACAGATCTATACATTTGTCCTTTAGTTCCACTAAATATCCCTTCACAGACACTTATTGTTGTAGAAACACTTCTGAGACTGCTAAATGCTTTCAAATAATGGTTTTTAGTGACCTGAAAGCAAAGGGGTGGCGGGGTGGGAATCACCTACACAGCCTGAAATCCATTTATGAGTGAAAATGCTCTGCAGCAGGTTGAGCAAAGCACTATGGAAACACAAAGCTGCTGCACAGTTGTATCCCTGCCTCAGAGAAATAAAACTCTACAGCCAAACCAAGCCACTGATCCCAAAAATCTCCAACTAAAGAGAGGCTTTGGTCCCTGATCCATCAGCACATGGAGACAGGGCAGGGTCTGCTTTCCCCAGAGCCATCCAAAGCTCCCTACAGCTCTCAGATCCAGCAGCTACAACCTGGCCAAGCTTTCCTTTCCTTCTGCACATCATCTTTATTTTCACAACCTGCTTTGGGCTTTTTAAGCTTCAACGAGACATCTTCACTTTTCAAGTGCTCCAACAAAAATCCAAACCACCAGCAAGGTCTGGACACTTGACTGGATTCAAGCAGGACTCAATTCTTCCATGGCAGACATGGAGACAGGAACCTGAGGAGCCAAAGGAATCA
Organism: Pseudorectes ferrugineus; assembly: GCA_008033365.1. NCBI lineage: Eukaryota > Metazoa > Chordata > Aves > Passeriformes > Pseudorectes > Pseudorectes ferrugineus. The sequence goes on from QWTY01036964.1 coordinate 3,889, forward strand.
AAACAAGGTGTCTGGCTTTGGCAGGGAATAGGAAAAGGGTAAAACACATCTCAGAGCTTCGGGTAAGGCTCTGAGGCCACTGGGCCAGTGCACTGGGAAGAGAACCAGTTCAAATGGAAAAAGAAGAATAAAGGAATCCAACAGATCTCAAATGCCTTTTCCCCTGTTAAAAGCAGTGTTTGGAACAAGAAAAACTCAGTGACAAATACTTAAAAACACTTTCACACTTTGGGGGCCTTCCACACGTTGCAGTGAATGCAGAACCACATGTGCACTATCACCATCAAGTTTTCTGCAACTTTAGAGAAAGTATTGTGGTGAAGTTTTACCACTGTCCAAATGTCTATGGAAAAAGGGAATAAACCAGCTTCATCAATCCAAACCAGCAAAAGAAAACTGTAATCCAATGACTTCATTCCAGAAGGCCCATCGCAAACCTGAAAAGCAATTCTGTATTAAATTTGTTTCCAATAATAGAATAAAGGGGATTTTATTAGTAGAGAAGAGGCTATCTATTTTAATGTTCCATGAACTTTATATAAACTCTGATTAGAAAACACGCTTGGTAGGCAAAACATGTCACCTACTCTGCAGCAGCGAGTCAATCACGGCAGGAACAAAGAGAGTCTTTATTTCACCAGACCCAAAAGGTTTCTATGCAAGTTTTTGGAATCACGTTGATCTGCTGCCTAAGCAGAGAGCAAGTAAATCAGAGTGTTTACACAAGTGGAGCAATCTCCTGATGTTTCCAAGGACTGAACAAAGAATTGTAGCTTTTAAAAAGCATTTTAAAATTATTCAGAAAGCATTGTTTATACACTTTCCCAGTGGCTCAAAACACTGTTTCTGGAATTTTCCAAAGGAGAAACAGATCTTGTCCATAAAGCAGAGCAGATTATTTACTGGTTGGCAATTCTGTCCTGGGGAGTGAAAACAGAATTCACTGACCTAATGTGGAGACCACTTCCTCAGTTTATCAGTCTGGAAAAGCTATTTTCATCAAACTAAACTTCAGTCAATCATTCCAAGGATACTTCAGAAACTGTCTTAAAAGAGAAACATTAAGAGACCAACTTTTAGGATTAGTATTAAAATCCAAGGAAGCTCAGACAGCCTCCAACTGAGAAAGCAGCAGAGGAATGGACAAACATCATGAGAGATAAAGACAGTGAAATATTTGAATTTGATGCACAATTGCTGAGCATATCTGAGCCATTCTTCCTAGAGAGAACAAGAGTTTTTTTCCAGGAGAACCTGCAGACCTTAAGTGTCTGGAAATCACTTGTGGGTTGTTTGGTCCTTTCCAATCCAGGATGAGGCAAAACCTCCCTGCTGAACAGATGCAACTTCCAGAAACTCCAGCTCAAGTCACAGCTAATGACAGAAAATTGGGGCTTTTGACTGGACTTTCTTGTTTCCAGTAATGGTTTTGTTTTGAAGTTATGTACTTCATCGTTGGGGAAAAAAACCCAAACAAACAACGAAAGACACTGGAGAGAAAACAAAAGCTCTTCCAAGGCTTCAAATATTTTAAGCAGCTCCACAATGCACTGAGTCATCCCACCAACACCCCACTGTTTGTGATTTGGATTTACTACATTTACCCAGAGTCCTGATACATTGTGTATTTATCTCTGAAGGTAGATAGGGAGGTGTTAATCCCAAAGTGAACAGGAAAGCTGTTTAAGTAAAATTAAGGCAGGGTGACCACACATGTCTGTCCAAAGAGGAGAGCTCCCAACACAGGGTACCACAGCTCCACACCCCAGGGAAAGAGTAAGAGAGCAAAATGCCATTCACTGTTTAGTGCTGGTGGTATAAAAGAAAACACCCTCTGCATTCCAGCCTTATCCCTAATTTATGTCTGTGGAGAGGGGGAAGGGAACACAAGGATTGTATGCTCTAAAGTTACCATGACCAGTTTTACTATTGACTTCATTTCCCTCTTCTTCATTCACTTGCAGGAGTGATTCCCTGCATTCATTCTGTCTCCCTGAAGTGACTAGGCAACAAATCCAAAGGCAGCTGGGAGAAGGCATTCCTACTGTTCAATTTACTGCTTGAGACTCGTTCCAGAAGTCCTTTAAATAGATCTCTTCTCTACTAGAGAGGGCATTAAAAATATATTAATTCCTTAAACTATGAGGACGGGAAGAAATGCACGTAGAAATAGAGAAACCAGAAAGGGGTTATTGCCCCTGTGGCAAAAATCCTCCCTCTGTGCCGTGCATCTCTGCCAGAGCCAGCTGGTTCCTTGTTCTCTCCCAAGTACCAGCCCTGGAATTCTGCAGCACACAAAGCTGCCCTCCTTCCCAGGGAGGGGAATTTGTCTGATGGCCAACTCGCTTCTCAGTGCCATTGGCCCTGCTGGGGCAGACACAAACACCCGGGAGCCCAGGGTGCTGCTCCAGCAGACAGTAATGAGGCTGGGTTCGCTGGCTGGTGCAAACCTGGGAGCTGTACACAGAGGAGGAAGATTTACAGAGTTCCCTGGCCTGCATGTTCGCTCCAAGTGAGTGAACTCACCTGAACAGCCCTGGGAGGCTGAAAATGAACAACACGACCACGACGAAGTCGTCATTTCCCTGCTGATGCTGAAAGCATTTAGTGCTGTTTGGGGGAGATGCACTCCAGGGCTGAGACTCTCCCAGTCCTATTTACATCCCTACCTACGTGTAACAAACACAAGGTACCAGTGTCCAAACAGGGAACACACGTAGTACGTCACAGCATGAATTACTGACCTAAGTAAAATAATCAAACATAAACCTTGTCAAGCAGGCCTAAACCACTACAACTTCACTCTAATTTCCTGGATTCCTCTAGAGTCCCATTTCTTTTCTTTTATTCACCCTTTCTTCTCCCTTTCCTTCTCCAACTTTGCCAATCTTTGAGAAAAGATACACTAGACAAGTTCCAGTTAAAGAATGAGTTCAACTTTGGATGATAAAGCCAGAGTAATTTACTCATTATTATTACTACTACACATTTAATTTTTAACTTTTTATTTAGTTCCCTGAAATAAAAGTTTGATACCGCTTGATTAAGCTTTTCCTGTCACTTCCTAAGTCACATTAGCATGCCCCATGCCTGCCCTGCTCACTGTGGGCTCCCAGGTAAGCAGGGCTCTGCTCTTGCATGGCAAAGCACAGCTCAGAGTGTGCCACATCCTCCCGAGATCACTCTTTGTGCTGTCAAATCCATGTACCAGCAATGACAGCAAGAACACTCTGTTATCACCAGCCTTCAGAAGCAGGAGCTGGAATTAAGTCACTTTTTAATAACGAAAGGAGGAACTGGAGGCAAGAGAAAGAACCAACACTCCAAGACTCCACAGGATTTACGTGTATTAGCATGGCTTAGAACTTACAGCTGCATTTGTAACACTTAGATAGTCCAGAGATAATGCAACTTAATACTCAAGTACAAAACAATGTTATTTTGGTGCTTTCACAAATTCATGCAAATAACTTTTGTTAAGCCTTGTGATTTCCTAGAAAACACAACAGCAAATTTCCATCCCCTCGCACTGCAGGAACAGTGGCACCAGCCCTAATCTTGTTGCCATTAGTTTTATGTAAGGCCAGTAATGCTCCTAAATAGCTTTACTGGGCTCAGTGCTCAGAGCAGAACAACTCCAAATCCATCTGTCCCACGCACCAGAAGCTGCTCCTCCCTGCAAAGCCGGAGTGAGAGCATGACATCGGAACTGCAGAGAACAGGATTATCACAGAAGTGACTCTCAAAAGCTCCTACAAGTTGGGATAGGAACTAATATGTAGATTAAGTGTTTTACAAGATAATAGCAAAGCAGGGAACAGAATCACCATCTGCTAATCTCTCATCTGGAACAGCAGCTTCTTATGCATCCAGAAATCTTTATGTGATCTCAAGTTAAGCTTGGCATCAAAGTAACTTCCTCGTTTAAACAGAATTCATAGAAAGCACAATCTATGGTCAACATTACAACCCAGGCTGGAGAGGCAGCAGCACGCTGAACGTTTTAACTCTTGTGTTTGGCAAACAACTCCTGGGCCTCACCGGGCAACTGCTTCAACATCTCCACTCAGGGCAAGTTTCCACCACCAAATTTACCATTATTTCCCCCCCCAGTCCATTTTTGGACCAAGGCAAGGGACTGACAAAGAAATGTGCAAAACCAGCAACTCTCAGAAGTAGCAGAAATCACTACAGGGAACACTTATCTTCAACAGACACTGCCACCACCTCAAACTTCTGTGAACAATTGCAACACATTTCATTTCTGTTAAACACTTTGTATTTTGCTAAGCTAACAGAGTTCACTGAGACTGAGCTGAAGGCATCAGATGAGGAAATTTGCTGTGGGGGAAAGCAAGGAACACACTCAGGAGCAACCACATCTCCAGCCAGCACAGCTGGATTTGCAAAGGCCATCGAGCCCACACCCAAAATGCCAATTAACTGCATTTCTGTGAGCAGAGTCTCCACGAGCTTCCACCTACAAGAAGGCCAGAATCTGGCTTTGCTAGAACAGAAAGGAAACTGATTTAAAGCTCAGACCACTGGCTTCCTGTCTCCATTTATAGTAGGAAACTCAAGTCTCCAGTACACAGGACTCCAAGACACCTGTGGTGGCAGGGAAAAACAGAGATGACAAACAGCAGCAAGTCAAAGCACTCTGAAAACAGATGTGTCAGACACTGGTGTGTCCCTGCTTCCTACCACTGAAAATGACATAAAATTGCTCTGAAATTTTACCTCTGTGAAAAGAAACTCACATTTTTTCATTCATACTGAAAAATAATACTATGAGCTTTGGGAAGGAACTTCCCAAAACTGATTACACCTTAAATTGATTTAAAACTGTGATCCACTGTGCAATACCTGTACCATGATCACTGTAACCACTGGCCTGTAGGTTTTATTTCTGCTCACCAAGTCTGGCACTGCACTCTGTAACTCCTTTAATGCCAACTTCACTGCAAACCTACAGAAGAAAGAAACCTTATGGGTTTAGGATTTGTTAGCAGGAAACAGTCCTGAACTGCCCCCTTGAAACCATTTCATCTGATGAGAGAATTAAAGAGTTTTGGGGTTTTTAACCCTGAGTAAGTTTTTAGTAGTAAGTGTTTCAAAAATTACTGTGAAAATTCCTCTCCTGTTAAACTCTCAACAACAGCAGACACAAGAATGTTCTCTCTATACAAACAAATGCAAAGCTGTTTGGTTTCTGGATAGAAACCATTAACCCTCATCACCCTGATTAATTACTTTCTATTTTTAAACCTTAAGAGATGACTGCAGTTCCTTTCAGAACACATGCACAGGAGACCAACAGGCAAATTCCTTCCTTCCACCAAGCAAAAGAGTATAAACTGAATGAATTCAGTTCAAAAGATGCTACAAACCAGAGTTCCCAGTACTTTCCTTGCCCCTAAGCTGGACATGGTCTAGTTGGGAGAACAGAGGAAGGCACAGGCAGTCTGATCACAAGCAGAGAAGTGGGAAAATAAATACATTTACAACAGACCAGACAAATAAACCCCCCAAAAAACTCTTGCTGACTGGGCTGCCCACACCCAGGCACTGCATATTTAATAGGTAAAGGCTAACTTGGCTCCAGCAGCAGTCGATGTGAAAAATGTAACACCCTGGAATCAGCAAAACAGGAGTTGTGGCCCTCGCTGCAGTTCCCAAGTCCTTTTGAGCTGCCTCCACCTCTGAGGGTGTATTTTACATGTACACCCAAGGCAATCTACCCTACAGTCCTTCCCACCCTGGAACTGAGGGGGTGTGTGTCTGAAGCTTCTTCCAGAGCTCCACAACTCCGGGAGATTGCTGCTGTCCCAGTAACTCCAGGTGAACACGCCTGCAAAGTGGGGACCTTACCAGCTCAAGACAGAGCCATTTTTCAGCTCAACACGAGCTACATCAGCCTGAAAATACTTCAAACTCAATAAAAAGGGATTATTTAATACCTGACAAGAATTCCCTGGAGGCTCTAAAGACATCCTCTGCCTGGAAACCACAAACAGCAGTTACAGCACACTGCAAAAGGCAGCTCAGCCTCGAGGTGGGCTGAGGCACCACTCCGTTATTTCAATTTATCCTAATACTTTCTAGTCTTTGCAAGAGGCCTCCAAGTTTTCATGTGAGGAATAAATGTGATTAGGAAAGCAACAACTAAGTCAATTCCCCCTTTTAAATCTTCATTACACAGCTGTAGAGTTTTTCCCCCAAAAGAATGCCCTAAATAATGTATTCAAACAGGGGATTCCACCTTACATTACTAGCACTGCAAACATATTTAGGAAGATAGCAGAGACACACACATATACACAGGGAACATTTTGCGGGGGACAAAGAGCAAGTGATGAGCATTTAGTTCACATCTCTTAATAAACATGCTTCCCAAACTCAAATATTCCTTCAAATATGACAGGAAGTGCATATTTGCTTTTCCTATTCACACTAATTCAGGTCTATTGTTGGCTGAAACAAAGGTCTTTCAACCTGCATCAACTGTTCCCAGGACATTTGACACCAGTTTATTAATATCATAAACAGGAGAGGCCTGAGTGGCAGAAATCCAGCCCCACTCCTGGCGCCCAGCTGAAGTCACCTCAGAAAGGGGGGTGAGTGTCTCACAGGTTGTGGAACTACAACATTTATCCAGAACCAGGAACGTGCAGTTAAAGGTCACAGCTTCTCCTTGAGCCTCTTCTTTGAAGCTACTGCAATATTACAGAATAATAATAATTTTTTTTTCAAAAGGGCTCAATCTGTCCACAAGCTTTCCTCCTTCCAAGCAGAACTGTTCTGCTTTTAAACAAAAAAGTAATCAACAGTAAATCCAGCATCTCAGCATTTTTAAATGCCAGGCACCTGTTTGATGGAAAAGCTTCCGTGCGGTTCAGTTTTGTAACATCACAAAATTCAGCTGCTGAGAGCTTCCAGCCCCTGAAGCTTAAATCTATTTTCAGGTGGGAAAGAGGAAAAGAAGAGTGGCCCTCCTACTGAGGATGTGTCACACTCAGTGTTGCATCAATCCCTTTTCAATTACAGTGAAAACTCCTCTTCACTCACAGTTTAGGATTACCAAAAAAAGACCGGGAACAGTAGTTCTCCAGGGGTTGGGTAACACCATGATTGGAGGCTCTGCACCCCTAGCACTCCAGGAGAAAGGGTGTTTGATGTGAAATAGAGAAAAAAAATTAACAGAAACACAAAATATATAAAATATAAAACCTAAGCAACATCTGTGTTAAAACCTAAATGCATTTTAAGTCTTAATTTACTTTGTTTCAATGCATCATCTGCCATAAAAATCCACCTGCCATCCTGGGTACCTGGCCTCGGTTTGCTTGTGCCCTGCTGCCATCTCAGGCCACGCCAGCTGCACTTAACCTGGACAAACTGTGTCCCTGTTTCCACGTGAGGCAGCCCAGAACCTCAGGTTTTTCCATCAAGTGCCACAGAATTCTGGCAACCAACAAAGTTTTTAACAGCCCACAAGAGTCATGGAACCAAACCTTCCTTAAACGCACTGAAAAAAGTGAGCACACACGTGTTCTTTGGTGCTGCAGCAATAAAACTCCAGCTAAAAGCAAATTTCTTTTATCCCCACATGAGATCTTTGCTAAAAGGTAAGAATATGAAATCTATGGTTTGTTTGAAGAGGAACTGGCAGTGTTAGGGTCCTCTGCTTCTCCAGTTTTGAATACAGGTAAAACATTAGGTATTACTACAACATAGAGATAATTTGGCTAAATTACACAAGAAAGAGCTTCCTTTCCTTGGAATTTTCCTGTTTCACCCACATATTACCCCATTAAAGTAGCTGCACTAAGTGCTACACACAATCCATACTGGTTCTAGTTCTTTCAGGAACACTTTCAGCCACCAAAACCTACACTGATTTCTGAGACAAAGATGACAGAATGGTTTAGTTATATTTGTATTGTGTAGAATTTAGTTTGGGAGTTACTCATCATTCCTGTCCTTTGTACAATTGCATACAGATCATACATATCTAATTATAGGGGAACAAAATTAACTCCAGCAGGAACCAACTTCATACCCACAATTGCTTCATCTGAGATCCCCTCAGGTGCCTGAACGTTCTGTCACTATTGCTCACAAAACTGGGACTTGTTGAGATATAGGAGGAGAACTGAGACAAAAAACCTTATAAATAACAGATTTGATTATTTCTCCTCTAACACAGCATTTGCCTGGTTTTAATACTCTGGTACATGACTTGTTCCAACATCTTTTCTGCCTGCAGAGCTTTAATTTACGACTTATCATTAATAAAGCTGCAGCAAAACTGCATATCTAATTTCCAAGAGGGTAACAACTCAATTTTAGCACTGCTGAAGACAAAAATTCATGTTTACTGATTTTCCAGAATAAACTTCATGCTGAAACAGAGAAATTAAATGTCTATTCCTGACATTTGTGAGCTGTAGGAAACATCCCTGCTGACCTGGAAATAAAGCACATCCTATGAATCTATAAAGACTGAGGAGACCCCAACTCTATCTCAAGCCACCACTCCCTGGAAAACCTGTATCCTCAGAGCTAAGTCACAATTCATCCTCTCAAAGCTCCTCAGGGTTTATCCATAATGCTCACACAAGGGCTCCATAATTCTCCTAAGACATGCTTTGAAATACAAGCTATACAGAGTATAAGGATTCCCCAAAATGCATTAAAAGTATTTGACTGAGTCTTATTGAAGCTTTAAAGCTTTATTTCTTCCCCCTGTGATAAATATGTTGGCAATGTATCTGTTTTGCAAACCCAGCTAATTACCCCTTGGTAGCAGAAGTGCTCTGCTGGAGTGCAGAGCTGCTTTATCTATACTTCCATTTTCTTAGGGAGCTGCTCTCAATGTGCCTACAAGGAATGCAAAAGAATGTTCATGAAATAAAAAAAACATGAACAAGCTCAGAAATACCATCTAGGCCTTCAAAAAGAAAAGGGTGTCAGCAGTGAAGCTGTTCTTCCAACCTAGAAAGATGGAGAGGGACTATTTACAAGGGCCTGGAGGGACAGGACAAGAGGGAATGGGATCAAACTGAGAAAGAGTAGGTCAAGATGGGATATTGGGAAGACATTCCTCCCTGTGAGGGTGGGGAGGGGCTGGGATTGAATTCCCAGAGAAGCTGTGGCTATCGCATCCCTGGAAGTGTCCAAGGCCAGGCTGGATGGGGCTTGGAGCACCCTGGGATGGTGGAAGGTGTCCCTGCCCATGGCAGGGGGTGGAACAGGTGGTCTTTAAGGTCCCTTCCCACCCAAACAATTCCATGATTTTTCCTCTGCTTTTGTCCCTATCCCAAC
>QWTY01036965.1:0-16933 GCA_008033365.1 Pseudorectes ferrugineus
CTCCAGGCCTGCTCTCCAAGGACACCCAGCCCGTCCTAGGCCCAAAATGTGTAACCCAGCATCTTGAGAAGGGGGGCAAGCTGAGGGGAAATTCCATCATTAGCTAAAGTTTAATTGGTGAAATTGGGTTGAGATGCAAATGGACCAAACCTATAAAAGTGTGAAGAACTCGTGACTCGGGGTCCATCTTGGGTGCAGCCTTTGGCCTGCCCAGGGTGTGCCTCTGAAGGCCTTTCAAATAAATATCCACCTTTATTCCCTTACTCCTGTCCAGTCTCTGTTTCTAGGTGGCCTCTTTAGGCATCAGTGTCAGGGGTTGTCATGCACAAGGGAATTAAGCCACACGAAGCAGAAGAGGACATGTCACCCACTGGGGCCACTACCTTGTCAAATTTGATGCCTGAATGTCCCCCCGCCATTGGGACACACTGAGGGAAACCAACAAAAATGTAGGGAGATTGCTAATGAACCACTTGAAGGGAATGAAGAGAATTGCTAATGGAAGGATGAATCTTTGGTGACAGATCTGTAAAAAGAGGAATAGAAGTCTTTGCAGCTCAAAAATAAGAAGTGATCCCATCTTAGACAGTAAGTTTTTTTCTTCATAAAATGATTTTTGTGAGAAAACAGCTTGTTTTCCTGCTGTTTTTAATTTCCTTCAAGGAGCTGTAGGTTTTTTCTAGAACTGAAATTATGGGCAAGTCTTTTCTGCAAATCTTTCCATTTTCAGCCCCGAAACCTTTCCTTGTTGAGCGAGGAGAGAGAACATGGGATGAAAAGACACCTAACTCCCTTAAAAGTTTCTGGGTGTCAAATTCCATCCACAATATCCAAAAAACCAACCATTTATTCCAGCCAATTTAAAAAAGAAAATCCTGTTCTCTTCCCTTGCACTCTCCCCGTTTCCAAGAGCAAACCAGTACCACCATGGGGTGAATTTTTGGGTGCCATGAATGTGACAAAGCTGCGGAGGGAGCGACACTGCGGGGACACTGTCCAGGAAAAGGGGCAGGGAGACCAGTGAGGGTGGAGGAAGGATCATCATCATCATCATCATTATCATCATCATCACCATCATCCTCAATTACTGAGGAGAGGGAAACAGCGTTTTTTAGGCAGGAGGGCAGCACTATGGGAGCTGTACTCTGGAAGGAGAGAGAAGTAGGGCTTAAACAGGAAGAACTCACAAGGATGGGGGTTGTATCATAATGAGAGTGGATATTTCAGCTCTGGGTAGTTTTTTTTTTTTTTTTTAAAGATTAAATAATAGAATTAAAGTGTTTCTTTGCGTTCGCTGAGCTCCACTACGAGACACTTTCTAATTCTTTTTTTTTGTTTGTTTGTGAATAAAAATACATTCAGAACTGATATTTTTAAATCTCCTTCAGATGCAGTGGTTGCTTTCCAAGCCCTCCAGGAAATCCTGGACGCATCCTTAATGTCTGCTAACACAGAGCTGAACACATTTTTCAGGCGAGGAACCATCACCAGGATATTACCAGGTAAAGGTGATCGGTTCAGGCAATCACCGGGAAGACTTGTGGAAGTACTGATTCAGCACTGTAATGTTTAGGTAAATGCTACAACAGCTCTTTAAAAGAGAAAAGCGAGACACTTCTTATGTATGACTCACTAATCACTGTCTGTGCTGTAGAGCCTGGAGTACAAATTCCTTTTGTCATGAAAATGCTTGCTCCTTTGATCCCCACAACATCATTAAACAGTTCTAAAGAGTAAGTAAATCTTTTGGCACATTCTTTGCAAAATAAGCGTTTCAGGATTCAGACGCACGTGGGTGTGTTTGTGATGCTGAGGAGATTGATACCGATACAATTTTTAGCAGCGGGTGCAGACTGTGCGCGTTGCTTTGCTGAGGGGAAAAAGGGAGAGAGGTTTATCCAGCTCCCTTTCCAAAGCAAATATGTCGAAAATTGAAATGCGCAGGGCAGCCATGCAGGATTGCTGCACAGAGGCTGCTGGTGCAAGTTAAACCTATTTTGCCTGGCTGTTGGATGGCTGTGGATGTAGACCTTCCCTGTTGACACATGGAATAATCTCCCCAAAGGGTTTTGAAGACTTTTATCTTCGTTCTGATAGTTCAGGTAAAATACGTAGATGGTCTTTCTGGAGACCCTGATGCTGTTAAGGATATTACCAGCACTTTCCCAGGAAAAATCAGGGCTACAGAGTGGTGGAACACATGCTCTGGGTTGTGTCCTGTCTCTTTGAAGAGGACCCAGTGCAGGCTGAAGGCACATGGAGGTTGTTTCCTTTATCAGAATTATGCATTCTGGTCAATTTATCACTTTCTCAGCTGCTTTAATACCTGGCAATGGTGTTTTTTTCTGGTCCTGTGCACATCAGCCCAGTGCCTGGATCAGCTGCCCCGCTGACCCTTTGGAGCTCTGCATCTAGAAAATTTAAGGGGCGGGGGGCAGATTAGTTATCCACAAAAATTTCACCAGAGGTTCTCTGGTGTTTATCTATTAACTTCACAAGGCTTTAGCTAAAATGGGAAGAGCTTATGAGCTTACTGAAAGAACACTGGGGATCTAAACCATTCAAAGAAGCACGACTATTTAGAAGTGTAAGAACAGCATTCTCATGCCACATAGCACTCTGTGTGAAATAAGTTTGTACCCTTCCAACACGCCATCTGGCAGCAAACAGCACATTGGTTTGCATCCCAGCCTGTGATCTTGCAAGAAAAATGAAATCATATGTAATAAAATGCAGTTTTAAAAGTCAACATTTTCATAATGGTCAGTGAAACTAATGGACTTAGGAGCGTTCTCAGTTTTCTGTCAGAAAATGTTTCAGTAAACAAGTGTCTGCTCTCAGCTGCAATGTGCATATGAATAAAAGGATTTATGTCACACTCAGACACGCGTTCTTGGTGTGCATCTGCACCTTGGAGTGCTCAGAACATTCAAATCTGCACTCCTGCCTGAGCCATTGCAGTGGGAGGAATCAGATTATGGGCTTTCAACTGGCACCCAAAATATGGGTGGAAGGATTTGGATGTTTGAGAGAAAAGGGAGCAATTCTGTTGATTCAGGAAATGAGAAACTGACTGGAGTGAGATGCAATCTGTGGAAGTTCACATGCCTGAGTCCCCCTAGAACTGCTTCCTCTCTCTTATTTTGATACCCTTAAATTTTAGGGAAGATGATTCATATCTGTGTTGGGTAAGGCATCTCTCCAGTTTAAAGCATCTTCTTTCCTAGCGCTGTGATATTTCAAGGGAAGGCAAGTCTGGTGAAAGGAAGTAATAGCCACTTGTTTAAAATTCTCAGCAAATCAGGCAAAAAGCTTTCATGTAGTTGGATAATGGACAAGTGTGTATCTTGGAAAATAAACAAGATAAAATACAGGCTGATAGATCTGTTTTTATTAGGTTTTATATGGGGAAATTAGTCTGGCCACTCAATAGATGATGAAATGATTAGGTAGAACCTTCTATCTAGCTGCATACATGGGGTTGTAGAGATTTGATTATGTGAAAAATAACAATGGAGGCTCAGCTTTTTAGGGATGAGGATGGGTTAAAATAATTTACAGAGAAATTGCTGTAATTAAAACCACTCTAGCTGGTATTCAGTCTGTTTGTCTCCCTCCATTAAGGGAGCATCCTCAAGTTTGCATTAATATTCTCTGTGCCTCATGGTGTTCTAGGAACTCTTTCATTTGCCACTCCATGTAAATTTAAATTCCAGCCTCCCAGTCAGTGTTTTGAATCACTGGGATATTGAGTAAGTATATAATTCTTAGCTTAGACGCCGAACATCTGTTGCCATTTGTGTCCAATATGTAATTACAGCAGGGGGAGCTGGACAATCGGAGATTAAAAAGATGCTGCTTAATCTTCCACCACATGTTTCTACTTAAAAAGAATAACACGCTGGAGAAATCTCGTGGCAGCTCGTGGTGTATCTTCTTCTCCCCCTATCCTTACTCAACAGATCAGGCTCCAGTTGATCTCTGTCTGAGATTGCCACAGTCCTTCTGTTTGGATCTGGGAGTGTGTTCCCTTAGACCTGGCAGGTTGTAGGGCATGTTCTGAAGGACTCCATTCCTGGTTTTCCTTGATTAAAATATTGTGCCTTGTGGTAGTCCTTTCTCCTCTAATAATATATTTATTTAGAATGATTTTTACCAGCCATTTGGAGAGAATGGGCACTAGGAGAGCCTGTTGAGATGGATAACACAATTCTCCCTCAAGATTTCTGCCTGTGCCATGGAGCATGCTGGACATTAGACCAGGAGGAGAGCGTGATGTGTTTTCCTCCTTTCTCAAGATCAAGCTGTAGATTTTCCAGTGGGACTACTCAAAAGCTTTTACAGGAGAGCTAAAAGCAGCAGCTGTGGTGCAGTGAAGGCAAAGCATCAGGAAAAGGGCAGTAACCAGAGGTTGTAGGGCCATAAACATGGCACAGTGTGATTTGTCTCACTGCAAAGCAATGTGGCCAACGTCCTTTGCAAAAGTTATTTACACAAATGTTTTACCTTAGAGCTGATTCCAGACAGTGACCTTTAGGAAGGGGCTGGAAGGAAAAATTGGGTGCTCAAGACCGGGTTGGAAGGAAAAATTGGGTGCTCAAGACCGCGCTGGAAGGAAAAATTGGGTGCTCAAGATCAGGCTGGATGGGGCTCTGAGCAAGCTGGTCTAGTGGAAGGTTCCCTGCTCATGTCAGGGGGCTTTGAACCAGACGATCTTTAGGGTTCCTTCCAGTCCAAACCATTCCACGATTCTATCTGGAGCAAGAGATGATGTTGCAGAAACAGTGGGAGAGCGAAGGGTCAGAGCAGTGACGTCCTGCAGAGGAAGGAAGGAGGGAGGCTGTGGGTTTATATCACTTCAGGAGATGTGGAGACACATTAAAGGAGCCCCTCTCAGGGTGCTGCCCACATGGACCGGCTGTGGGTCGGCTGCCAGTGTGTGTCCCTCCCACGGGAGCCTCGTGAGATGCTGTGGGGGTGTGTGTGACGCTGAGTGAGGAAGTTGTGCCTCTTCATTGACTGGGAGAACTTCCTGTCCTTTGCAAGTCTTTGAAAAATGTGAGTGCAAAGTTGTAAGAGACTGACAAAACAGTTGCTGTATTTCAGTGAAAAGTGTTTCACTCATTTTGTACTCAAGAGGCGAAACTGATTTTACTGCTGGTTGGAATAGCAATGCCCAGTGAGATGTGCCCAGTATAGACAGATATCCATTCCAAACTAATACAGTTTTCATATTTGTGCTGTTGGCTTGTGTGCTTTTCCAAGTACATCCTTCTAGTCCTTATTAAAACTCCATAAGGTTGGGGTTTTTAGGGGTTTTTTGCTTGTTTGTTTTTTTTTTTTTAAATTGGTACCAAGGCTCTCTTAGTTTCTTGTTTTATACAAAATTGAAGGAAAATCTGTCTTGGCCACAGAGCCAACATAGTTTTCAGATATATTTAACTAAAGAAATAGGATTCGTTTTTAGCATTAGTTACCTGCAATGCTTCTTGGCTCTATCCATCAGTAATGGACTCCAGAAATGCCTAGCTCTTCACATATGGAGCCTAAATGAATTTTCATATGTAAATATTAATGTTGCATGCATTTGAAGTTGGACAGATGAATCCCAAATGAAGTGCTCCCTGTACTGAGCTGGAATTTGGGAGTCTCAGCTGTACCACATTTCAGAGGTTTTTGTCAGTTTAGCAGTATTAAGCCCTTAGGTAATATATTATTGTTTATACTTAGTGGAAATCCTCCAAGGATTACTTTCTTTCTTCTTGTAGAGTGTGACTAGATTAAGGAGGTGTATTATGACAGTGCTGTATCACTGCTGGGCTTTATCTGAAGGAGTAACTTTAATTTCTACTGTCCCTGAACCATTCATTGTCAGCTGTGCATTGATAAGGTCACGGTCCTTTCATGGTACCTAGATGTGGCCCGTGCCTGGTGTGTCAGAACACAGCATTATCCTGAAGATGATGTTTCAGTCTCTTTTTATGATTCAGGGACAAACTCTCGAATTTCTTCTTTGACATGATGGCAACTGACACCATTTTCAGAAATATTGATTCTGAACAGGAGCATTTAGGTAGTGCCACAGCCATTGTTACAAGGAGAATAACAAGGTTTTTCCTTCTCTCTCATTTCTGAATCCCTGGAAAACACAGCCCTGGCTGCCTCAGCCAGCTCTAAAAAGGAAAATGCAGCATGCAGACTACTGGTCTTCACTCAGTGGAAATACTTTTATTTTGGACATCCTTTTTATTCAGCAGATTGGCCCAATCTCAGATGGCCTTTCGATCCAATTCTGCCCTGACTCTGATTGATGCTATCTCTCTGTTTGGGGATTGACTAATTAAGGCTATGCTATCTCAAATCAGTTTG
Source organism: Pseudorectes ferrugineus (assembly GCA_008033365.1). Lineage (NCBI taxonomy): Eukaryota > Metazoa > Chordata > Aves > Passeriformes > Pseudorectes > Pseudorectes ferrugineus. Next base: position 6,370 of record QWTY01036965.1, read on the forward strand.
CTTTGCTTGTTGTTTTTTTTATTTTGGTGGGTTTTTTTCCACTCAACTACTTTGAGTTTGAAATGGAGCAGGGCACCCTGTTGTACAACTTCTTTTAAAGTGTTTTGTTTCCCAGGGTTAAAACCGAATCAGGTTTAAAGTCTTCTCTTTACTTTAGAGTTTTCTCTGATCTAATCTACCTGCACTTATTTAACCCAATCACCCTATTTCAGATTACTGTGTTGTTAATTATAGTATTGATTACCTCCTCCCCCCATTCATTTTTTTATTTTTTTGGCTTCTTAACCAGTAGCTTGAAATACTGCAGGGGAGTTTGCATAGCATATCCTTGAAATTACACTTGGAAACTATTACTTGGACAGTTACTTCAGAGGCATTCTTGGAGGTCATTACAGTTTTTGTCAAGAACAGTTTAATTCTCTGCCATTTTCCACTTTTGTTATTATTGTGGATTGTCATGGGAGCAGGTTAATTTGGTCCAATTTCCTCCTCGTGTTCTGTCCCTCATCTCATGAATGCAAACACGTGGAAACTGGACTCTGCAGAAGATTAAACCTGTGGCAACAAGTAATTCCTGTGACAGAGGCTTTAATGAGAAGAGAAAAAGCCCTTAAAATATCTCCTTTCACTTAATAAGGATAATCTGAGCAGCGGTACGAGAAGCACTGGAGGACAGCTCTGACCTGTGCTGGTCACGTTGCAAGCCATGGTGGGACTGGCCTTTGGGCATGTGCATGTGAGAAAGTGACTCCATGGGCAGGCAGGATTAAAGCCCAGCTCTTTGAAAAGCAAAGAAAACTCCACAGCAGTGACCCAGGAGAAAATCTGCCTGAAGGGCCAACTCCTGCAGTGGCTTATTCCACACTGTCCCCTGCCCCTGCTCAGTGCCAAGGACAAGGTGGAAATAGCCATCACCTGGTCAGCCAAAATCAGTCTGGTGGCAGATGTGTAGAAAAAGGCACGAGAAATGAACAGACATTGAACCTGTCTCAGACAAACCTTTCCACTTTTTGGCAATCGCTGGCTTTGGGGCGTTCAAGCCATACCTTGAGGTACTAAGTCTTCATGACTTTGTCTAGTCCTTTACTGAATCCTTTTAAAACTCTTTGTCTTGTGCAATAACTTGTGTCAAGGAGTTCCATAAATTAACTGTGTAAAAAAGCACTTTATTTAATTTGTGTTAGACATGCTGCCTGATCATTTCATCAAATTCCACCCCTCACTCCCATTTATTAAGTTGGTAGTAGGTGCCCTCTCATTACCTTTCCACTCTGGATTTTGCAGGCCTGTTACTCCCCCTTCCCTCACTCTCCTTCCATGCTCTAGAGAGAGCCCTTAAGGAATTCAGACCTGTTAAATGGGAGAGGCCAGCTCGGAGCTGCTCCTTAGGGTCTGAGTCACCAAGCAGTGGTCTGGCCCCCAAAGGCAGCAGTCTGTCAGTGCGTGTAGCACTCCCATGACACTGAAAGGACCTATCCCTACAGCTGTCCAGGCAGGCTTTAGCATGGTTTTTAGGGGAACTTTTTTGCAGCTGGAATCAGTGAGTTTGTTGTCACTTGCCAGAAACACCTGCCAGTCATCCTAGGGAAAAAATCATTACTTTTTGGGAGTTTATTGATAGCAGGGCTGTGATTGATAACCAATCCCAGCTCTGGGTTTCTCCTAAGTCTTGTCTCTTGCTGGCTCTTCTCTCGACCTATCCCTAAACCTCAGCATCCTTTGACCAGAGGAGCAAAGGGAGCAGGATGAAGAACAGATGCAGTATTTCAGTGAGATTGCCTGGTCCATCATTTAGATGTGAGTGTGAACTTAGCTCAGCAGGTCAGTCAAACCCTCCTCCTGTGCTGGCATCTCAGTGACTTCAGTAAAAGCCAAACACACATAAACCATGTGCTGGTGGTTTCTCTCTGAATCAGGATGAGAGTGGTCTCCTTGCTGTGGCTCAGCTCCAACCCTGGTCCTTCCTGCTGGGGTAAAAGTCAGTGCCTGCTCTGTGCTTCCAGGCTCTCTGGTTGTTTAGAACAGTAAGTCCTCTGCCCCCCTGCAATCTGTGGCGAAGCATCTCGGTATAACTCACAAGTGTTACTAAAAGGCTGCTGTGGCAGCAGCTTGGAGGTTACACCCACCATCTGAGAGGCTGTTGTTGTTGCAAACTGGCTCATTTATATGTGAAGAAATCAATATTTTTATAAGATGAATGTTGGGGGTTTTTTTTCCCAGTTCTGGATGCTCCCAAAAGCAAGAATGTTTCCATCGGGTATTAAAATCTGGCTTTTGCTTTGAGCAGCAGGCAAGGATGTGTGTGATTACTGTACTTGGACTAAATGTCACTCAGGATAATACAGAGCTGCAGACGAGCACTGCTCCAAAAGCAGGCCCTTGTCTCTCTGTATTTCCTCAGCACACTGAATGTTTGGCTAAGCTCCAGGAACTTTCCAAACACAAACAAGCATTTATGTATTAAGCCTTTTTATCAGTCTATGCTCTGTCTGAGCTGGGATGTGGGCAGCCTTTCTAATAAGGTGTATGCAGAATTGTTAATGGCTTTCCCATCCACCTGTGCAACAAAAATATCCCAAATTTTAAATATTAAATCATTAAAAGTTTGGGTTTTTGGATGTACATCACTATCTTCCTTTCACTAAACAGTATGAGAAGAATGGGGTAATGATGGATTTGATAAAAAACATATTTTTTTTCTTAAGTAGATGGATTGCTGCATGTGCATGGTGAGGACATGAAATGCAGGTTGAAGCTTTTGCATGTGGCTTGTGCTGGAATGAACTTTGGCAGCACTGGCCCATCCCTGCTCCCTGGTCAGTGGGTGACAGTCCCACCAGCTTCCAGTTAGAGCAGGTAACAACCAAACAAATAACACTTGTGCAGCTGTGTAAGACAGCCAGCAATTCAGGATTTCTCAATGCATTTCTAACAGAAATAGCACTAACTACCTTTAGGGGCAGGGAAGAGTGGGAATTGGGAACAGTAGGATGCTGTGCCATCTCCAGTCCCCCAACACTATTTGGGGGTGACTGCCCTGGAGTTGTTGCAACCTCACTGGCATTTCAGCTTGATGAAGTTTGAATTGCTGATGCTCACTCTAGTAAAGGATTCCAGGGCTTTTACTCTGCTCTCTTTCCTTCTGCAGACTCGCCAAAATGAAAAAGAGATGCATTTAAAATACATACATTTAAATATGTAGATATATTTTAGATTTGAAGATGCAATCTGTGGTTCAGTCCTTAGTTTATGTCTCTTATGGCAGTGGGACGATCTCCAAAATAAGCTACTACCTCTGAATGCTACCACAGCAAAACTTGGTCTCAAATAGTGCCTTGAAATAAAGTCTCATCAGCTGCAAGATGTGCTTTGTATTCAGAATGTTGATCATATGGACTCATTTCCCATACATTTATGGGTCCCATGCTATCCTCTCCCTCCTTAGGCAGCGGCAGATAGTCCTCAAAAGTGAAATTTAAACATAAATGTTTGTCTCTTTGGATTCAAATTTCACTTGCATCAAATAGCATCTGAAATGATCTCATTTATGCTTTCATCAAATAGGTAAGTAGGAGTTATTGAGTAATACCCTGTGTCTCTGTGGGGAGCTCGACACAAGTGAGCTGCATGTGTGCAAGTGTGGAAGGGGATGGGATTGGGGTCGCCCAACTGCATTTCCCATGCTCCCTTATCAGGATCCTTATCACTAAAACAGCTGAGAAAGGGACACGACACCAGTGGGGGCAAAACAGCTCTGGAGAGCAGGGGTGTGATGGTGGCAGCTGCTCACAGAGGTGGATTAGAAGCACCAGGTCTTGCCTGTGTCCAAACTGAAAGTTTCAGAGAGCTGTGTGGGGAGGACACCTCTGAGGGAGCTGCTGTCACAGGAGTGGGTTCACGTGCTGAATGAATTGGGCTTTGAGGAGTAGTCTTTGATATGCCAGACTGTTTCTTGAAAAATCAAATATTTGGGTTCAACCACAGTTCAGTTTTAAACCTCTAAGGTAATACTGGAGTTCATCGTGCCTCTCTTTCATTCCAGGAGTATTTATTTATTTTTTTCTCACCCCTGTTTCTGGCTGGTCCCTCTTAGCATGCAGCTCTCCTTGCATCTAGAGATCAAAAAATCCTGTCTATATGACAGGGCTATTGAAAGTAAAAGGGGGATAAAAGAGTGATAGCTGGGAATAAAGCCAATGTTGTGATTTCTCAAAAAGCACCCTTCTGAAGTGCAAGTGCTCCAAAAAGGCACCAGATGTTGTGTGTGTGTATTTTTAATATAGCTTTGACTAGAGGGAAGAGATAAAGATGGTTATCTCTAAAAAAGGGGATTCGGGGCAGGAGATGATGAGCTGAAGACCAAATGCTCCTCTTCGTTTGTACTTGTCAGGGAGAGAAGGAACATTTCAGCTGATTGATCTTTGGGCTGGATCATCTGTGGCCAGTAGGCAACAGACGCTTTACACCACAAGTTTCTCAGCATTGGCCTTTCTTCTTCTCAAATGAAGAGGAGACGCCTTTAGCACCTGCTGTGGCTTGGGATTCCTTTACTTGTGCAATGGGATCCCCTCACATGTGCTTGAGGCACTGAACCTCCCCTGCAGAGCAGATCTCCAGGTCTGCCAAGAGAGAAGGAAGAAGTGACACCAGCTGGCTCCCCCCATCGTTCTGTTCTGCTGATACTTGCACAGGCACTCCAGTTGGGGGAAACGAGTTGCTGACGGGGTTTGTTGTACAAAGTTGTTGTTGGAGAGCTGTCTGCAAGGTGGGGAAAGGCTCAGGGCTGCAGAGGGAGTCAGATTGGTCCCTGCAGTCCAAGATCAATGCTGGGGCTTGGCAGCCAGTTTCACTCTTCCCAGGGGCTTCTTCCTTTCTTTCTGTTCCCCATTTTAGCAGGACAGGGTCTCTGGTTGCCCCCAGATGGATAATGCACTTACCTTGACCCCTGTGCATCTCTTCAGCAGAGACCTCGGGCCAGGGAGAGCTCCTAGATGTGACCCAGGTCACACTTGGACAAATGTGAATGCTCTGTGAGAGAAATCCCCGTGTTAAATGGTTTGCAGGCACACAGCTGACACGACCTCACTGAGATCGAAGGAGCTGTGGCAGAAGTTTCAGCTCAGCAGCTGTGAATTGTGAGCACTGCCGAGCCTCGACCCTGTTTCTGAACGCATCTCCACTGGCAGGATGAGCTGTGAACAAAACAAGGTGTTTGCGAGGAAAGAGAGTCAGCTCAGTGGGCTGGGAAGGCAGAGATTTTTTTTTTTTTTGCCCCCCAGTCATTTATCTGAACAACTCAAATTACGAAATGAGGCTGCTAATGCTGAGGTAGCCTGATGATTGCCACGGGGGTCAAGGAGCCACTGCGCTCCTCGGTGCCAAATCACTCTGAGCTGCTCTAAGTGGTGCGAGTCCCTCTCTGTGTCAGTCACTCCTGCTCTACAAGAAACGAGAGAGAGGAGAAAGGGAAGGAGCAGGAAGCTCCTGGAAAACCCGGGAGACTGCACCAGAGGATGAGCCCTCCTGGGGCACATTAGCAATCTCAATGTTGTTTGTGGCATATTGTTAAGGAAATGTTTCTAAATAATAGCTCTGTTGCAGTTTGTCTATGAAGAAAGCTTATTTAAGCATGATTTCTCCCAGGACATTTAGTGTTTTTCTTTTCTTTGGACAAACATAGAAGGGTAGAATGGATCCATCCACAAAAGCCCCAAAAGCTGCTGCTTTCACCAGCAGAGCTGGCTGTCAGCTGGGATGGCCAAGAGCATCACTCTTGGAGCATCTCAGTAATTGGACTTTGCCAAGGAAGAAGTAAATAAAAGGTATCCGGTGAGGATTGCTCCAATAGCTTGGATTTCACAAATTGAAAACATATTAACTTCTGACAGCTCTGTTCTTCTATAGACAAAATAGCTGCATTCCCAGGAGCTCTGTGCTTAAAGTTTTAAACCTTTTCCCTTCTGGTGAATTCTTCGTGCATCTAAAGAAGGCTCCCAGACAATTTTTTTTTTTTTTTCACTGTTTTGCACCTTGGTTTATCATTCAACACCAAAGCCAGAAGGCTCAAAATGTTCTTTTGCATCTGATTTGGCAGCATTTCACATCCACTTGGCACTGGGACATGTGTTTATGTCTCTTGCTCCATGGGGTATGAGGCAGTAACAAATTTGGCCCTCCAGATATTTCTTACATTTGAACCCAGGGTTAGATATATTCTCTGGGACTCTGCAAGATTTCACTTCATTTATTCTTTCCTCTTCCCATCCTGCCTCTGTTCTTGGTGCCTGCTGAGAAAACTGAAAATAAATCCTTCCTTAAAGTTTCGGAGACAAAAAACGTCGGGTGCATCTCAGAAAGAGACTTTTAGTTCGAGTTCATGGCTGCTCTGTCCTGCCCGGCTGTGCCCAGTGTATTCCAGACTGGGAAAGGCTGGGAGGAAGGACACTTGTTAATATCTCATAACAGCCCTTTCTCAGGCTCCTAGAGGGAAAGCTCAGTGCTTTGCCTCAGTCTGCCAAAATAGTTGAGTCAATTGGGGCCTTCTTTTTTTCTTTTCCGCATGAATGAATTTGGCTCGTGGATTTTCCAGTAAATCACTAGAAAACTATTTGTGATTTGGCCTTCCCTGTATGACTTCTGCTCTGACTGCCAATTACACCAAATAGAAAGACTGACAACGAGGCAGATTTATACTCCTTGTCTTGATATAAATTTGGGACACTTTTTGCTTAGTGATGGGTTGCAGCCAACCCTTTCCTGTATCCACGAGAAGGAGAGGTAGATCCAAGGTTGTTTTGTTAACAAGCAGAGATGAGTGGAGCATGAAAGACTCGTGAGGCAAACGTGCCAGGTAGTGTTGGATGGAACTGGGAGCACTGTTTTCCAGGCTTCTTGGGAAGCTGATGTGCTGCTTTTATGGCATTTTCATGCAGACATCCCTTGAAAACATCCTCGCCTTGTATATGTCTTGTTTAGCCTCCGGTGATCAGATCTGTGCCTTTGCAGAGAAGAACCCAAGAATTCATTTCTACTGAGCTTTTCCAGACATTGCTAGCTGGCTTTGAAAACTTCAGCTTATAATTACTTTTGATTATATCAATGTTTATGTGCTACTGTGCGTGCTATGGGCCAGATGGTACAGCTGTTGTTACCTGCATTGCAGATGCAATTTGGCCCAAATGGTGGTGTTAAGTCACCCCCAAATGTCTCTTGGGTGTCAGAGTGAAATATTAGCTTGTGTGAGTATTATTTTTCCCTCCTACATATGAAACAGCGCAAAATAGGTAGGGTGAAAGGAAAAAAAATGTGTTACCAACCAGTACAGCTGATACAAGGCTAATCCCCGGCAGCAGCTTTGGGATGTCACAGCACAAATGAGACAGCAGCCTTCAGACTTCACTAGTCATCCCAAAAGAACAGGTCCCAGACACCTAGGATAGGATTAGGAGAGTGCAGAAGCATAAAGGCTGTGCTGCTTTTGCAATCCTTTCCATCCCTGAGCTGCTCTCTGCAAAGATATCCTACAGATCCAGCTGGGCAGAGGCGAGGCTGGAGACAGCAGGAAATTTCAGTGCTGCTCAAAGTGCTTCTTCCTCATCAGAGGGATTTAGTGTGGTCGCTTAGAAAATAGGCAGCTGGATTGATTTAGCAGCTGTTGTAGTGTGTGGTACCTAATATACTTGACATCTAATGGAGGGAAGGCAAAGAAATCAGGGAGGCAGGCTGGAGTGACCCGTAATCACAGCTGGCAGCACCCGTGGTTTTACCAAATGTCTTGGGGTGTTTGGTAATGTTTGAGAGTCCTGTGATTATGCGAGGCTGTTCCTTTGCAAAGAGGGAAATAAAAGGCATTTCAGAGGCCATTCTGTTCTCCCTTTCTGCATCCTCACTGCTGTCTCTGCTGCATGTCCCAGCGTCCTCGTCACCTTATTTCCTGTGGCTCTTGTCCTTGATGTCTGCAATGCATCCAAGGTTAGGCTGAGCCTTTTGGAGTGTCAACTTGGAATTAGGCACCCAAGTCCCAGGAGATTTGCTGGACTTTGGCATCATTGCAAAACTCTGCCTTGATGATGCTTTTGGTGCTGTGACTCTCTTGTGAAAACCAGAAACCCAGGTTATGTCTCCCCATTTCTGTTTGCTATTTATAATAAAACCTGGTTTGTGATCTGACAGTTTTTAATCTCAGCAGAATCTGTGCCAAGACTGGTGGAGTGACTTTCTGGAGTAATTTCTCGTGTCTCTTTACCATCCTCTTTGTATCTCCTGATATTTGTTTTTGTGTGTTGCTGTTGTTCTGTGCATAAATATATCTTTGGACTTCCTGAAGACTGTGGGCGTTTCACAGGCTGCTTCTCCATTTCCCAGAGATCTTCCAAAGAAGTCAGGGATTACTACACATTTTATTGCCTTTTAGGCCTATGAAAAGCTGGTTCACTCTGGGCTGGGCAGATGTTGCCGTGGTATCTGCACATCACTGATGGGTTTGGCTGATTTGGGTTTCCTTTTGAGATCCGCTGTGAGTTTTCCACAGTTTCAGGTAATAAAACATGTCGAGGAACTAATATTTTCTCTTGTTTCTCTGCTGCAAAGTTGCAGTTCCTGGCTCTTCTAGAAGCAGGCAGAAACTTGAAGTAGGTGGAATTAAATGGTTTTGTGTCTGGATGGGTCTCCTAAGACCTTGGACTGCTAAATGTTGCCTAATCTAAAATAAAAGGCTGATACTCATTACAGTCACACTTGTATAAAAGGGAGCAGTCTGCAGGATTTGGGGCCAGCATTTTCTGAAACTTTTACACAGAGTAGAGGTATTTATAAACTGAATTTTGCAGCTATTCACTTTATCAAAAGTGGGTCTGACCCAGCCCAGTGCTGAGCTCCCACATCTCTCTGACTGCAAGCAGAGATGGTTATTTCTTGCAGGGTTTTTTGCATGTTTAGGGGGGGCTTGCCCTGCTTATCTTAGGCTGAGTCCAGGCACTTAAATTTGGAGTTTCACAAAGAAAGTTATGTCAATTTTTTAAAACATTAGCTTGTTGGGGGATATTTAAATAGAACTGATGTGCTCAGTGCATGCGTCCTTTTCCAATTCTTTTTGGTTTGTGTAACTCATGTTTTCCTCACGCTTCGCATCCATAACAAAAAAGAAAAGTTTCTCATTTACTTAGACTTTCCCCAAGTTCCAATACTTGTTAGTTCACAGAGCATGAAGAAGCTAAATGCTATTATATTTCCTATTTACTGTTTGCAGTTATAATACCCCTCTTAATGGTGTGAAATATAAATGAATTATGTGCCCTCATTTGTGGTTGCAAGTTGCTGTTATAAATAATGCAAACGGATGCTCATGTGGTAGTAAATGAAAATTTTTCGAAAAGAAACAGCAGGAAGAATGGAGGAAAAGAATATTTTTGCTTGGCTTGTGGCATGCAATAATGTGTGACTAAGTGTGCAGAACTGTTCATAGACACACTCCTCTCTTTGTTTGTTTGGTTTGGTTTAATTTAAATCTTTTGTCTTAAAAACTGCTTGTATTCCAAAATGCCATTCTGGTGTTGCCTTGATTTTCCTGTTAGAGATGAGAAATATGCTTTAAAAATAACTTCCATTGCAGAAAAAATTAGAAACTTGATATATAAATCTTTTGGTAGGACTGTGGGAATAAATGTTTTCTACAGGACATAGAGTGCAGGTCTGGGTTTGAAATCAGTGAAGCAACAAAGTTGATTTCTTATACCTAGGATACCATAAATAATTCATTTAGTGTTGTAATTTATCATTACTCACAAATAACAAAAACCTAAGTTTCATATATTTGTTTTTAAAAAAGTTTTCCAGCCGTGGTTTAGGAACTGCATCCTTAATTGTAAGTACAGATCTCCTCAATTCAAGAGTCAGATCTGCTGGCACTGTTTCTTTACAAGGCTGAGGCCATATCTGCCTCCCCCTGCAAAAATCTGCTGTTGCTTTTGAAAATGAAAAACTGACAGAAGAAAACCCAAAGGCATCTGACAAAAAAAAATATTCTGGCCTGAAATTAATAGAATTGGTCATGTAGTTCATATTATTCTTTAAAATATTTTGTTGAATTGCAACACAGATTGTACAGTCTTGAGTGATGAGGTCTAAATACATTCTTTCTAGCTTTATTCTTTAATAACTGAAATAAAACTGATCATAATTCTTCATTATGTGTTAAGCTTCAATAAAGTATTTTGTTCAGAAAAATACATATGTTAACAGCTTTCTGAATTATGCAAGTATTGCATTCGAAGACCATCCTTCTTGTTCCTTTTGGCATTACATATTTGTTCCCATTTCTCTTTTATTCTTCATTGCCAGTTTTGACTGCTTGGCTCGGGCACGGGAGTTTATCAAAATAAAAAATGTTTTGTTTTAGATAAGTGTGAACAAGGGCTGTGAAATGATTAAATGAAAACAGGAGTGAAAAATATCTCCTTGAACATCAGCAACTAGAGTGAGGGCTGGGGTTTTTTTTTATTTTGGTTGGTTTTAAACTGCCCGTAGAGTTTGTATTTCAGTGTCCCCAGGTAGCTGTTGTGACAAC
>QWTY01036966.1:0-11221 GCA_008033365.1 Pseudorectes ferrugineus
TGAACAGAAATTCTGTATTAAAGATTCATGTCTTCAAGATACTCTATGTTTTATCTTTCTGATATAGTTAGAAATTATATTCAGTATGTTGTAAAAGCATTCCTTAAATAGGCAAGAATGTGGTATACTTCCTTCATAAGTTTAACTTGAGAAACTGGCAGATACAACACACAGTGGTATCAGTTACAGATATAAAATTTAAAAATATGCAAAGAAAAATTTGATAATCACATTACAAAATTTAAAAAGACCCAATATACTCCAGTAATACTACACAGACAAATAATATAAAATTCTCTACCTATTTCCTATCTAGGCAACTTTGCTAATTTTTTTAACAAATTGAAAGCATGACAAGAAAGATATTATACATGGGTAAGAGACTTCATTAATGGACAATGAAAATTTAAAGATTGCTTTGGAAATACTAAAAATTGACTCTGATCCTTCTGTGAGGGTAATATGCTGTATGTCATTCAGCCTGTCAGCAAATTCTCACACAATTTAACTCAAATCAGTCCTGAAATTCCATCAGCCAAATCATTTTCCCTTGGAAATATTGCAAAAAAAATAAGCAGCATGCCCTCAGAGGTGTTTTCTAACCTCAGTCTCCTATTCCCTTTTCCAATTGTTTGGGGCGGTTTTAGACATTCAGCAATGCACATAATTTTAAGTAAGCTGGAACTATAACCATGTCATTACAAATTTATATAAATTCATGCAAAAGAGCTACTATTAAATTTACTTTGAAATAAATTGTTGTTTCTCCATTACACGATATGCTGTAATTGGATAAAATGCTAATATGCAACTGTCCTTATGACCCTATGCATCTCATCCAGCTTTATCTTTTAGCCATTGCTTTTAAGTGTTCCTTGACCCACTTGATAATCATTTTACTAAGTCATTGCTATGACATCTTGTCATCTGGATTAGTTTCCAATCCATAGTTGTATCTGTTACTTTTGTTCACAAGATTTAGCTGAACACACATCTTTCAAATGAACTCTTAAAAAGAACCATAAAACCCACTATACAGGTCCAGATCCAAAGTCTGTTACAGTCATGTCTTTTTTTTTTCCCACAACCAGCCAACATGAATGCCTACAAATGAATATAAAAGCAGAGGAAGTGATACAGGGATACCTCCCTGGCAGACTCCCCCAGATTCCAGTGAAGTGTAACATGATGAGTTGCTAGCTAATCAGGCTAACAAGTAGCTTTATTGTTCTAAAACAAAAGCCCTTTTGTGGTTAAAGCTGTAGGAAACTGAGCCTAGATATTCTTTTCTTGTTGGCTCAAATATCCATAACAAAAATCTTGCAAATAACTTAAATCAGATTAATTTCCTCTCTCCCCTCTCCTTCATGACCTCCATCCAGCCTTTTGCTCCTTCACCTTCACGCAATTTGCTGCAGGTCGATAGTACTAATAAAATCACAGAAAGAAATCTGAATTAAGGAGGCACTTCCAAAGTTATTTCCAAGCAGGGTATTGCCCTGCAGTGATGTGTGTGTGTACAGTGCAGTTGCTCATACTCCTTCAGTACAACTCTGCTGCTGAGTCCTGGCATACGGATAGGCACAGTTGGAAGGCTGAGGAATGGGGACAATTTCATCTGGCTACTGAGACAAACATGGTTTGTAACTCCCCTGTAAAGAGACTAATTTTTAGTATGAAGGGGGATTTAACATAATGAGAGTCCAGCTTTCAAATACTACACATTATACTAAATATTACAGTTAGAATTTTCTATTCCAAGTAATTTAGTGATACTCATTTCTCCAACACTGATCTATTTTTCCACAACTGATTTTTTGAAAGGTAAAGTTCAGTCCCTGGCACTGTTAATCCAAATCACACATAAGGAAATTATGTAGGAAAACACGATGAATTAATTTAATGCAGTCACTGAACTTGCTTTCAGTTTCTAACAGCTGAAATTATAATAGATAAACAGCATACTAACTTGACAAACATATTAAGTATTTCCAAAAAGCTGGTATGCATGGCTTGCCGCATCTTCCAGTTTGATAATCACTGTATTTGAATAATTTTACTGATGTTTTTCTCAAGCTTGCTTAGAAGAACATTTCAAAAATATTTTTAGAGTGCATACTTCATTCAGTGTGGAATTTTTGCTGTTGGAAAAGGCAGTGAGATAGATCTAACATGACAAATTGTCTTGCTGCTACTCACCTATTTATTATTCAAGTCCTTAAAGTTGGTTACAAAGATTTTCTAGCACTTCATATGAAGCTGCTGCCCCAGCATTCCCTCTGTTTATAAAAGCATACACTGAAAGACAACATCCATTTCTCAGCAATAACCACTAATGACTCCACAGCTGCTCCAGCATCTTATCCAAGCACTTCATGCTGAATTTCTTATCAGGCTGATTTGAAAGATCTAACTTCTTTCAACATGCTGCTTGTGACCAAGATCTCCTGATAACCTAATTTTCAGAAACACTACCCTCTTGGCCTCATAAGACAACATATCAACATGTATGGTGGGTACAAATAAAATCAGTAAAAGACTTATTCATCAGTAGGTTTATACTTAGAAAATGAAACACAGTTTAAGGTCTGAAGTGTTTCTTAGTCAAGGACACACAGTTTGTATAAAAGCTCTTTGGTGGAAAGGAGTGGAAGGAGAGCAGGGAAGGGGGGAACTAAAACCTCAAAGTGCAGAGGTCCTTAATGGTGAATTTGAGTAACTCCTTCCCATACTGAACACAAAAATAATACCTTAAGGAAAAGGCTATGAAAATCAGCAAAAACAATGAGTGATTATAAAACCTGAAAGTTGTTCTAGTGGTCCGTATGCACAGAACAGGATTTTTTTTTTTTAATTTAAAGTTCAGAGAAGTTTATTGGATTGATATGTAGTTCAGCACAGAATATCATGACTGTCTACAAACAAGCCTGCTTCATAAATGGCCCCATCCATTTGAGTCCCTTGTAAAGACCCATCAGGTTCTACCATTAAATTTCTTAGCTGGTGAAAAGATCACAATTCTATGTACCCAGCAGTGGCTGAAATGTAATGACATATTTTATAGAAGTAACTACCATGTTTTAACTTTGCAAAAGGAAGTAGCAGCAAACATTGTGCTAGTACCCTGATCCAGACAAAAGCAAGTTACTTTGTCCATGTATCATCCCTTCCGCTGAAAAAGGTTGAGATGAAAAAGGAGAAACACAAGACAGGAAATAAAGTACAATTTAACACAGGGGAGAAAAGTATTAATTCCTTTGATTCATTAAAATAACATTATATCCAGCCCCCTCCCACTGCCACCCTCACTGAAGTTACAAAAGCAGTGGATGATTTTCTGTACAGCCCCAGCCTATTTTATTTCACAATGTGTAGCACAGGCAGTATTTTGAAACACAAAGTACCAGGAAAGAGTATTCATAGAATAGAGGTTCAAATGAAAGTGAGTAGAGCAAATCCCAACAGTGAAGAAATGTAAAAAGCACTAGGAAAAGAAGGGAGTATATTAATCCATCAATAAGCCATTGACTAAAGAAAATATAATCCCAACAGTGATTTCATCCCTTATTTACTTCCTAAAACATCAAGCTAATAACAATTTATTATTGCTCTCTTATATTTCTCAGCCTGCCATCTGGCAAAAATGCAGAGCTCACCTTTGGTGTGCAATACCTTTGTGGTTCCTGTATCATACTAGGAAATTCATCCACTTATGCAGTTTTATTTACATATAAATAACAAAATATATTTAAGTTTGAATAATAATCTTTATTTCTTTATTAGTTTATTTGTAAAAGGTACATTGTAATCCTGAGCTACTGCTTTTATACATTTAGCATCATACAAAGACAGATCATTTACAGTTTGATCATTTACATTTATTGTGCTCCAAAATCCTTATCCGAATATCATTTTGACTTAGCAGGAACATAGATAATTTAAATTACATGTATCCCTGAAACATCCATATTAATTTACCCATCTGACCCCATTATCTAAATTACTACAGTTGTCTAAATCACTCAGGACATTCCTTCTGAATTTAGCAAAAACTTGTTTAAAATTATAAAGATGGGCAGTGCAAGAACTGGTCCCTCAATCCTTTGTGAATACATCATTAGAAAAAACTTTCTGTTTCCGTATTCTCTTGGCAAGTCAGTGCTAAATTGGCGAGATGTACTTTGATGGAATGGTCCAAGTAATAGTTTACTCATTTCCTTATTACAGCAGTTAATGAGAATTTACAGTGTCTCCCTTTGCAGTGACCAGTGTCATAACTCTCCCAAGCAGGGAAAATCTGATGTGATCAGAGGAAAGTAAGAGGCAACCCATCACCATCTTATTGTCATCTACATGACACTGAAGTATTACAAACCAAGTCATATGAAATGCTTCCCTTAGACCCTGTAAAGGAACTTGTACCAATAACCAGAGTTAAGTTCCATAATCCGAGCATGGCTTTTAGGATTTGCCAGTTTAAAAAAACCCCAAAACAACAAAAAACCAAAACAAACCAAAACAAAAACCTCAGTCCCAGGATCCTTGAGGAGAAAGCATTTATCCTAACTGAAATCCAATCCTGGATAAATGGAAATTTAACTGGACTACCAAAATAGCATCTCTCTACCCGAAAATCTCCAAGCATACAGTGTTTACAAATGTCTCTCTAGCAACAGTGTCAGTCTTTTAAGCACTCACAACTTTCATTTCCTGAATAAGGTCACTATGATCTTAGGCAAAAGATGCAGTAAAGCAGTTCAAGCAAAATGCTTATTGCTTAGGTTTTAAAGCAAGCCACTTGAATATAATTTTAGTTAAAATGTTAAGTACAAATGGGAAGCTACTGTAGAAACACTTATAAACACTCTTGCTTTTGAATTCTTACTGATCATCTAGAAAAATGGCAGACGGATTTTAACATAACAAAGGAAATGTAAAACTTAATACTGTCGGTTGAAATAAAATTCAACGCCTATAAAGACAGAGTTATGAACATGTAAACACAGCTTTAGTATTCAGAGCTAGGGAATCTAGCAGCAAAACAAACTATTTGCATATTATGTAGTGCAATGAACATTTGTTCTTAGAGACCCCCAGTCTTTAAACTACTTTGAACAGAATGGAATCCTTACAGGAAAGGTTTTAAAAGTGTCCAAGATGTAATATCCAGAACTACTAGATGTTCATCTATATAACCTAACAATTTCTCTATGCAAAACTGTGCTCTGGATAGCTGACTTTAATGGCTCCCCAGTAGCAGGCTCGAATGAGGCAGATTAAACCTAAGAGATAAGCAACAGCCCAAGAAACATATGTTGCGTGAAATCGCCTGGCGAAATCTTGTGTACCAACCTAAAAAGAGAAAACAGTAGTGTCAAACATACAGCACTATCTGTTCTTCAGGGAAGAGCAAGTTATATTAAGGAGAAGCATTTCAGCACCTTTTCAACTCTGATAAGGGTAAATTGGGTATTTTATTGGCTTAATTTTACATAACCATAGGATAATTGAGCTTGAAAGGGACATCAGGAGACCTCTAGTGCCAACTCCCCAGTCAAAGCAGGGTCAACTCTAAGGTCAGTCCAAGTTGTTCAGTGTTTTAACCCAGTTAGATCCCAAATAACTCCAAGGATGGAGGCTACACAAGCCTGTGGACAAACCTCATGGAGAAATGTTTTCACATAATTTTCAAATTCAGTAAGGTAATAAAAAAAAAGGAAGATAAATCTGTCTCTCACTGTTTTTATTTCTGGCTGGTTTTTTTTCTATTAGGGAACCTGGAAAATCCTTCATATCTCATTTAAGCTCACACACAGGTAATTATTCAAGTTAAAATGCAAGTTAGAGGCATAATGAGAATTACACCTATGAATTCACTGGAGGTATTTCCTCGCATGAACTTTTCTGGGATTCCCAGGTAGAAAGTTTGCTCAAGTAAGCCATATGAGATATTGGTAAACCAGATAGCTTTCCAAGTAACAGAGTAACAACAGGGTGAGCCTTTTAATTTGTAAATAACTTATTAACTGGTTTTATTCCTTGCAGCTTGTACAAATTACAAAAAGACACACATATTTTAGCGCTTGGTATCCCATTCACCTCTACTGCAGTGGAACTTATATTTCTGGCAATACAGCAACATGTATTTCTGGAAACCTGGAAGTTTTGAGAGCTCTAGCAAGAGCAAGATGTTCCAGTATTTCTACAGTGAAGTGATCCATTTTTCATAAAACTGAAGTTTTTAGAGATGACGAATCAAATTTAACATCAGAAAGAAGAGATTCTCAAAGTGCCAGAATACCTTTTTCTAAAAAAGAAACCATTTCATTTTTCTGGCTAACTCAGATGATTAAGTCCACAGTTTTAACAGAGATGACAAAAACCACACCAATTTAGGAAGGTTTACTCAAATGCTGGGGAAAGAAGAGCTCGTCAACTAGGAGAACTCCTCTGAACACACACACCCCACCCCTGCAGACAGTTGCAAGTTTATCATGGGACATCACTCACAGTTAATCCAACACCAATGAAGATGCATATCATTCCAATTGTGATATATGCACAGCAGCGCCTCCGTGGCAGTGCGCTTCCAACAGAAGAACTGTTAGAAAATAAATGGTATTGCAAATTAAAAACAAACAAAAAAACCCAAACCCAACCAACCAAATAACAACCACCACAAAAACCACCCCTCCCATCAACAGTAACTGTTCAGTCTCAATGGGGGGATGGAAAGAGAATGGCAATACACTTACACCATCTTAAGTTTACAGAGTTGTAAGCAAAGTCTACAGTTATACTACAAACTACACGACAGAGTCCACGTTTTTATTTTAAAGGGGAACTATTCGTGATTAGTATCTAACAATCTAGGTGCTTACAAGAAAGAGAATGGTGCCACACCCACAGTTTGAGTGTCCACCTTCTGTACCCACAGTGCACTCCAGTAATTGTCTTGGATAGCCTCAGGATGGCAAAGCTCAAGTTTGCTTTTCAGCTTCCATGTTGGTTGCAAGACACCCTTCAGACTTTTAGTACATCAGCATATGGCTTCAATACTTCACTGCATCTAAGTAACTGAAAATAACTTCTACCACCCCTACATGTCATTAATAACAACCTTCACTATCCATTTCCTGGATACTCAATACTGTTCAGCGGCTAAACTGCTCTGAAGATAAATACAAATCATTTTAGTCACAGACATGTAATTTTTTTTCCATGTTCAACATCTCCAAATACTGAAATTCTTTAGGCCGTTAAGTCAGTGTTAGCAACTTGAAGAACATGACAAGTTCTTCTTACTTTCCAAATTTCTTTCAGAGTTCTACCGCAATTTACATGAGCTGCACAAATCACTTCTGACAACCAAGGTAAATAAATCCTCTGGAAGTTCTGTCACTCATCATCCAGACTATGAACTGCAGGACAGACAGCTCTGTCTCTACCTGCTGCATCAAGCTATTGCAGTGTTTCACTCAAACAAAATATAAAATGCAAATAAAACACTACATTAAAATTATTCTAGAAGCTCAGCATTGTATAGCAAATACATCTTGAGTCACACATTTGCAATCACATACAGCTTACTAATGAGGAAAATAGGAACATGGTTTAAGTCCACTGAAACACAGTTAAAAGGACTAGAGAGGCAGCAGTGCTTTTATAAAACATGTATTATCTATCTTAGAGCTGAAGCATGCTATCATTAGTTAAGTACTTCATCCCATTCTGAGAGATCTACACACCTTTGGAAATAGTGTATTGCTTTCAGTCTGTGTTTAAGGATGCAAGAGAAAGTTGTTTTCATCTCACAATAGTTCAACATATTCAAGATAAATGCATAACAGAAGAAAGCACTGCTAAACTATTGAAGTAATATGTGTGTCATATGACTGACCAAATTTCTGGCTCCAGTTAATTAACCACATAGCAAGGCCTCATATGCTTTGCATGTGACTAAACTTTTTAAGCATTTGTCTTAGAAAGCCTTCAAATAGATTGGTTTAAGCAGCTTTACTTCAACATTATTTCTTTACAAGGAATTTCTAAAATGCTCCAAGAAAAAAAAATAAAAAAAAAAACAAACAAACACCACCACAGTCCTCAAGCTAACACATTGAGCTTCATCTTTCAAGGCAAGAATTGAATAAAGTGACTACTCACAAGCCATTTCCAAAGGAGCTGCAAAAGTCCCCAAACAACTTCCATGGGGAAATGACTTCCTTAGCAAAACCTCACAATACACAGTGAAATGGGACACTGGCGGGTGCTTGGGGTATGACTAGGGTAAGAGAATTCCCAGCTGGGCAAATAATGCTATCTTACCCTCTCACACACACATCCACACACTCCCTCAAAAGCTTCCCTCTACAGCCATTCTAGAAAAGGGATATGTTGTTCAATTCCAAGTTACATGAATTAAAAATAATAAAACCAAAGAGTAGTTTTATAAAAGGGGAAAAGGGAAGAGACTGAGCTTGCCAAAGTGACCTTAGGTTCCCTCCTTTGCAGGATTTCGTGGCTATGTACTCAAAGTTAATTCTATTACAGAGCTGGATACTATAAGATAAGCTGGTAAAAGTGTCATGTTCAATACACCTAAAACATACATGATATTTACTGTGCTGTGTACTGCACGCAGGGACAAAGTTCATTCTGGGAAAGAGACTTTCACTTTCAAGACTTACAGTCTTGTTTTTGTAATCATAACATTGCAGGTGCTGTGTGTATTTTCCATCCATATTTCTCTCAAGATGTGTCTCCTCCTATCCAGTAAAAAAGGCTGGGGGAGAAACCATCAACTCAAATACCACAAAATGGAAATGTAAAGAAAGGCAGCTAAATTGAGACATTCTCTTTCCACAGAAAGCAATGATTAAATAAAGATATTAAAGTTTATACAGTCACATAACAGACCTAGGAGTCCCAATAAATCATATTTCATTTTTCACCTCCCAACAGTGATACTAGCCACTGGCCCACTCTAGATAGTGAACCTTCCCTCTACCCACCCCAAATTACAAATAAAAACCCCAAACTAACTTAGAATAAAGAAAGCTGAATCTCTACCCCAAAAACCTACCAACTGTGACAACTTTGACAAGCACATCTGGCAATATTAAAAATGGGATCAAAAGAACTTTTTCATATCACAGAAGCAACCAGTTAGTTCCATTGTGGGAATATGAGGGAACTCTCTACAGAGCTATCTAGAAAGCAGCAGTTCCTCCTTCCTGAGCTGCTGCTGAGGAAGCAAAGGCACCTGCCAGACCTTTGGAAAGCAGCAGCAGATATAAAAGATGCCAAATCCAATATAGCATCAGGTAGTAATTAGAAGAGGGGAAAACCACCACAGGGGACAAAGGTTATAAAAGAAGTAGCACAGGAAGGAATGCTGGGTCTCTTGTGCTCCAAATAATAGGAATTATGACCAGGATTTCAGACATGCTTTTAAGAAGGTTTTTAAGAGGAAAATTAAAATGCCAATATTTTGAAGGTGAATAGCACTGCTGAAATTAGCCTCCACAGCACTGATGGGGTTCCAACGTCTCTCTCTTTCCTAAAAGTCCTTTATGGGGCAAAGGTGTTATAAATTCATTAGGGTTCATAGTTTTGGCAGACCTTAAAAAGTAAAAGAGATACGTTCTAAAGGAAAAATATAGACTTGACATTCTGAAATAATAACTTGTACCATTCAATTCTCTTTCTAGTAACTGAATTCATGATCCTGAATTTTCTAGATGATTTAATATACATGTTGAGAAAGAGAACAGCAAACAAAAAACCAGTTCCTGCTTCTTCTCCATCATTAAATGAGAAAAATACCAGAAGCCTTCCCTAAATCTCTCACTCTTGGAAAACAAGCTGATAAACATCTGGTATTTCAAAATACAGAAGGAACACTAAATCAGCAAAAAGAAACAGTTTCTCCCCCATTCCCAGGTGCCACTATAAAATAAAACTGTATCATGCCAATTTCCTCATTAGCTACATTTGTTTTCCCAATGCAGTGGATAACATGCAAGTAAGGGCCTGTGTCAGGCAGAGCCACTATGCATCAATAATGCTTCTGCAAACGCCTTACCTATACTGATGTGACAGGTTTATAGTCCACTTCCAAAGGGATTTGGGCATTTACCAAATAAGGGTTTTATTCTCTACATCACAATTAATTTCCAAAGTTATTTTGCAAGACAAAACAAGTACGTCACAAAACAAAGTTGTATCACAATGGTAGCACATAGATGGGATTAAAAACAAACAAGATCCTATTTCCCCCTACATTCAGATATGAGAGGTTCCTTTGTTTAAGTACTATGAGGCATAATGGCTTTATTTCTCCCTGAACACCGTTTCATTATTAACCTTTTCATGTAATAACTTTTGATCTCCCCTGCAGTTTTAGAAGACATTCTTAATATAAAGATCTAGTATCCATCAACCAAAAGGAGGGTCACAAACAATTTGCAGAGATTCACTGTGCTTTTAAAAACATTTGAAACAAAATTATGAAAATTACTTGAGAATCTAAAAGTCTCAGCTGATGTCTCCTTGAAAAACTTGCTGTTGCAGTGATTCAAGGTGCCTTTTGCCTTAGTCTACACTATCCTTTTTTCAGTGCCAGTCATCAACTGAATCAACAGAAGGAATGAACAGTTCTGCATCTGACTACTCAGCTACTAATGAAAGTTGTTTTACATTAGTAAGATGAAACCCTACATTCCCTTCTAACTACTTGGCTCTGATGACCTCTGACAAAGACCTGATAGAAAGCAGGTCACCGCAGTTATTTATTCCATCATCATGACTCAAAGCTCTGTCTCACCTATGCTGTGCCCTAAATCCATGTATTAGAAATGTTTGTGCTGCTGGAAGTGCAGAACTCCCAACCATCACATCTCAAGTGCGGGAAAGCACCAAGCAACTCATTCAAAGCTAAATTGCAATATTCCACAGTTTGCATCCTCAGCCCAAGGACAGACGTGCCCACTTGTTAAAATTTGTTTTGCCTTCTGCAACACAGTTGCCACGCAAGCTGTAATTATCACAAATTGCACTGCAGAGAGGCTCCCGCTTTCCTACATACAGATAGCATGCTTTGCACTTTATGGAAGAAAATACTTCAAAAACCTTTGAGTTCGGCTGGAATTTAAAACAGAAGCAACATTAATCAACAGAGGACAGACCAAAAGATCACATGCTGTGACTTTTGACTGTT
>QWTY01036967.1:13948-18978 GCA_008033365.1 Pseudorectes ferrugineus
AACCTGATTTGAGATTCATCTTTTGCTGCAAGTTATGCCTTTCATAGGGAGCTGGGAAGGGCTGTTAGTCCAGTCCTGTGTACTTTTGACTTTCTTTGTTTCCTTGGGTTAATTCATTAAACTCTGTGTGTCTCAGTTTCTTTTGTCAAAGTGAGAGTGCTGAGAGAGTTGCTAAGTAAAGGTGAAGATATTTTGAGATTTCTGGAACATGAGAAGTTGTGCTGATTGCCAAATATTAGACTGCTTCATTACCTTCTATGAAAAAACAACCAGGGTACAGTCTCAGAGTAAGAGAACCTCTTTGTAGAGGTGCCTTCTCTTGGAGATTGACCCTCTGCTGAAAAGATGAGAGGGCTCACCCCAAACCTGCCTCCTTCTAGGGTGGCTCTGTGCCTCCCTGTGAGCTCCAGTTTCTGCTCAGGTAGGGCTTTTCCCTGCCTGAATCAGCTTCCAAAACCTCAACGACCAAAAATGATTCAGCAAAAAGAAACTGAAAGGGTCTTTGCTGTCTCCCTTTTCACACTTTATTTTTGTCTGCCCAAATGTGTGCGTCCTGATGGGCTGATGGGCACCTGCCCTGGTCCTGTCACCTCAGCCCTGTTCTGTGTGGTGCTAATGCCACGGGGAGGCTGCCAGAGTGGTTGTGTGCTGGGGACTGAAGTGACCTCAAATAATTAGTGCAGAGTTTGTGCTTGCTGTGCTGGGGGTCTTACGTATTTGGATGACCCGCGTCTCTTTCATGGCCTTTCTCCACAGGAGCTGCTGGACTGCAGTGCTTTGCCAAGTAGCAGCCTAAGAATTCATGTTCAAATTAAAACATAAATTATTTTTGTTTTAGTAGTTTGTGTTTGATTCCTCCCCAAATTATGATCTGCTATAAGCTCTTACGCCAGTCGGAGAAGTAATTTTTGGTTTTTTTTTTTGAAAGTGCTTGTCTGTGTAAATGAAGAGATCTTGTTATTTTGAATCAGTTCAAGAGGAATACACTTTAAAAATACCGAGAGCAATGGATAGAGTCTGCTACTATTCCTAATCTACCTTACTATTTTTTGCATTTCTCTGTGATGAGTGTTTGGAGGAATATTATTGTGTCATATGATTCCTGCTAATACTGTAATGGCAGTCAGTTTTTCACGGAAAACACAGAAATTCCCTACTGCAAAAAGACCCAATGTAAATTTTCAATGCCAAGAAAAGTTGTTAAGGATATATCTTTAGAAGAATAAATATGCTTGAGTTAACCTCAGTACAACTACTCTGATTTAGAGCGTCTGAGGATCCAACCCATTCTCAAAATCTGTAACGATTCTGTGTCTGTGTCATAATTCCTGGATTAAAAGATACATTTCAGTTCTATTCATATTTGGGTTAGAACCACAGGCAATGGACTGTCTTGTTTATGCTTCGTGGTAGTGAGGACAGCTGTACCAGCTAAACCTGCCTGCAAAGCTGTGTGTATGTAACATGTTATGTTTTGTATCTGATGCTTTTGAAATTTTTAACAGAACCCTCAACAAATGTCCATGAGAAAACGAAACCATTCAAATCTGGGTTTAGAAGTAATAGGCTGCACATATTATGCACTGTTTACTTGTCTATTATAAATTATTACCAATAAACATAAGTGGGAAACTGTTACAAAATATAGCCCTGAGCAAAAATTGACACTGTTCGAGAAGACAAGACTTCCTTACAAATGCAGATCGTATGTTTTATTCTTAATATATAGGAAAAAATAGGTCAGAGATGAAAACCACAATAAGGCGCTGTATATTTCAATGGTAAACATACTGCATCACAAGTTATAAAAGAATACCTCAGTATTTCAGCTAAAATCACTTGCAGGGGATCTAACTGGATGTACAGGGTAATGGTAAAAATATTTAAAATCACTGACAATGTTTTAAGTCTGTCTTTTAGACCTTCGGTCTTTTTACTTTCTAATTACTTGGAAACAACTTAATCTGAGCTTTTGGTTCGTGTGCTGGCTTGTGTTTTCTTTTGTATTCTTATAGTTGTTCTTCATTATGTTCTTTGACACATCTAAAATTACTAACACTGAACTTTGAGCACTCAGAAACGCGGAGCAATTCAGAGCCTGGGCACTCTTCACCTTTACCCTTATGATTGATTTTGATATGCATGTTTCGTTCTCCTTGTTAGAGAGCAGATGCTGTATTCTCTAACCTTCCGTGGAAGCAGGATAGTCGAGGGTCCTCAGTTATTGCAGATTATTTCTTTTTAGCAATTTTGTGGTGCTTTACAGAACTGAAACCAAAAGACAGGGAGAGTTTGTAGTTTGCTTTGCAATTGATGCAGTTTCAGAGTGTTGCATGCAGGGACTGCTGCTGCTTGATCTCTTCAAGCTGAATGATGAAGTGGTGTAAGTTTCACCTGTGACAATGACCTTTTAATGTTCTCTGATTCTTTTTAGTGCCTAGTCCAGATACTTTAGTGAATTTCTTAAAAAATACAAAACTTTCTTTGGGAATCTGGTTAGTATTAAACAATTTATTTTTCTAACTAAATAACAGTTAAAGTACTTGATGTTAAATATGTCATACTAAGAATTTGAATAACAATGTCTTATTATTTCAGGCTTTTTTTAAAGACAGTTAAAATTGGTAGATATTTCACCTGTGGAGCTTGTGAAAGGATAGGAGGTTCAAAGTCTCAGTAAATTGAACTTTAAATTGTTTGCACTTAATAGCAGCTGATTACCTTAATTAATAGAGGAGAAAATGTTTTGTTTTACTTTATTTGAATTCTTAGAGTGTTGTAATTATTTATCTTCTTTCTTCATATTTTCGTAGTGAAGATAATTAAAATAAAAAGAGAAGGGTCCCATGCTGTTGCCCAGCCCAAGCAGTGGAGAGTTTGGGGGGAGAAAAAGAGATGTTACCACACTTGTTCTTGGCCACATTGCCCATCAAATAAGGGTATTTCTCAAATATTTCCTGGGTAGACATGTAATCTTTTTCTGGACAGTGTGCTGCTTCAGACTACCCTCTCCTTTCTCCCAGTGGTAGCTGCAGCTCACTGGTGAATGAGGTGATTCCTGCAGGGGTCTGTAAACACATTTTAGGGTTCCCATTGTGCACACAGGTAATGATCATATTGTGTAGACCTTAGTTCAAAACAAAGAAATACTGTGCACAACGCTGCCTTCTAAAAGCCTGTTTGTAAGGACGCCGAACAAAAATCAGAACTTCCCAAAGTTGTAGAAAAATGGGCATTGTGTCTAGTTATGTTTTATCTGACCAAAATACTTGGGCCTTTAAAATTGTTTTGGGTTTTTGCTACCTTCCTTTCTTCCTCTGTTCCCACCGGTGCTGTGTTGTGTGAATCAGTGCAGTGCACAAGAGCAACCATCAAAGGCCAAAGCCTGGGAGCAGGTTGCAGTTGGAAATCCAGCCTTTCTGTGTTGTACTTGAGCTCCTGTGGATGCAGCACCTGAGACAAGGCACAGCAGGAATTCCCAGCTGGATACGTGGAGCTGCATCTTATCCTCTTCTGCAAGGCTAACAATGTATAAGTAGTCCTTGTGCCTGCTTTATCCAAAGGGTTAGGATTATATCTGGCTCTGGTGCAGCTGTGCAGGGTAGAAAAAAGCTCCTTGACCATTACCACTGTTGTTTAATAGTCCTTCAGAGAAAAGCTGATGTCAAAGACTGATTCTTGGCTTTGCATAGTTTGCTCTTTTCTCTTCTTTTCTAACTTGCCCATAGTTGGTGAAACCTTAAAGAATATGTGAAGGTGACGTGTATTTGCATCAATAAATGTACAGGAACTTTGTGTGTGTGTTAGTAGTGAATGGAATATCGACACAGAAAAGATAATCCATGATATCACTCTGCAGTGCAAGTTTTTCAAGATGGGTTTAAGTTTAGTTTCATTTCTGTGAACCAGATGAAAATAGTTTTCCATGTATATATCCTGCCTAGGACACTCTTTTGTAGTTTATAGGATGCCCAGAGCTACTGTAGATATAAAACAATTTCTGGTTATTAGATCTCTGCATCACCAAAATGCAAATTTCATTCCTGAATATGTAGGCCACTTGCTGAATAACCTCAAGAAATATATGGTGAAAATGCTATTTTTCATGTATTCAGATTACCTCCTTCAAAGGTTTTCCTCAGGTTTTTAATATCCTGAAAGTCCCACTTCTGAGGCAGACTGCAGTTCAAACTTCATTTTCAGTTCTTAGAGTGAAGTCATTTAAATAAACAAATAAAAGTGGCACGTCATGTGTAGCTTGTGCCAAAGTACGCTGTGTGCCAGTTAGAATTAATTTTTATGAAACCTCACATATATGAGTTTATAATAACAACAATACAGATACATATGCTCGTCCCTAGCAACTCTGCTGACCCTTGCAGTACTTTAAATGTGCACGAGTAAAATCCCAGCACAGTTCTGACCTGTGTTTATTTTTAGTGTTTCATGAATCACCTCCTTTAGCTGTTTTTTCTATTTTACAAATAAATCTTATTGCTAAATAGCACTAGAGTATTTGATAGTGAGAATAAAATCTCTCATCTAAACTGCTCTTTTTTTTTTTTTTTTTTGGTGTGTGTATGTGAATAGCCAGATGGAAGTGTTTACCCTTTAGAGCATTTTAGATCTGATATTTTTGTTACGTTTTGTTTCTTCCTGGTAATTGTGTTGGCACTTTGCTGATCTCAAGTTGTGTATTATTACAATGGAAGGTGACAATTTGATTGTCTTCAGTTGGAGAAACAAGCAATTTTATATTCACTGAGCTGTCAGGTAACACTACCTCACAATACTAAGAGCTCCTGGCAATGTGGTTTGGCACCTATATTTAAGTGCTTTGATGCTTGCATAACCTCTACTGAATCAGAAGTGTTCTGCCTGCTAGAAATGTTTTTAGGCTTGTAGTGTAAGGTTTTTATTAAAAAGACAAATCTGTAACTGAGCTGCAGAGCCATTGTTTTGTGTTACATGGAGGTACCAATTAGGGCTTTAGTGCAACAGGCTACAGGTGAGCCTGAAACTGATACTTC
>QWTY01036971.1:0-18268 GCA_008033365.1 Pseudorectes ferrugineus
GTGACTCTGGGACAGAAAATAACCTACCTGTGAGAAGAGTTTTGTTCAATATTGTATCAGTTGCTGAACAATAGCATCACATATCTATCATAGCTGGTATTTATTTATTAAAGCCAGGGAATCCCTGGTTACCTGTGCTTGGACTTAAGGTACTTTACTTTCACCCTCCTCTAAAATAAACAGTAGCACTGAAGCTGCAGTATTAAATACACCAGTCCTAAAAATTACTGTCGTAGCTTGAATCTGGCTCCCCCCTTTATTTATTTTAATCACAAATGGGAGAAAAGGGGGAAGAGGTGGTGTTCAAGTTCCCAGTATGTAGTCCTTTGATCCCTATCTCAATCAGAAGGAAGTGATAGGGACAGGTTAGGATTTGGGGATAGGGACAGATTAGGATTTGGGGATAGGGACAGATAAAACAGACAGATTTGAATGTGTGAGGTAAAGCCAGATGCATCTTGTTATATGGGCTGCTTTTAGAAACTTGGGTTTGTTTTCCTTCAGCCTAGAGCTGCTGATAACTGGAGCTGCATGGCAGTGACTCACATTTCCAGCACCTTGCCTCCCTCCAGCTCATTCCAGCTGCTGCTGTAGCAGCTTCTTGCTGGGCAGTGGTGACAGAAACAATGTTAGGGGTCAGACAGTGGAGAAAATTGGCCTGTTATTCAGCTTGGCTTTGTGAAGAGTACAGGTATGTGTTCTGCAAAACAACAGGTTTTTATTTGCAAAATCAGAAGCTTCTTGCCAGAGAACTGTTTGAAGGGCAAACCGGAGGGCAGCCAGCAGCAAAACCATTTTCTAGCTTCAGAGGTGTTCTTCTCAAAGGCCAGCATAAATCCTTGAAGCATTAAAGCTGTGAAAACAAATTGAGAGAAGAATGGAATGAAATTGTTCTTACCAGAATAGCAAGCCAGGTTCATATGCTTAGAAATAAAATTAACCAGAACAGTGCAGAAGTCACACCTCACCCTGCTCTGCTCCGTGGTGATGAGTGAGCCAGTGCAGCTGGGGGAGAGCAGAATTATTGCACACCGAGGGTGGCTGCTGCCAGGAGGGCTCTGCAGGAGCTGGGGAAGGACAGTGAGGCTTTCCTTTGGTGGAGGAGAAAGAGGTGATGCTGTGGCCTGTGTGGGGTGGGATGTAGCTGCATGAGCCATATGAAGAAGCTGCAGCAGCTTTTTTGTTCTCCAGCCAGTTCCTTGCTCAAAAGCTTTCAGCCAAACCATGTTTTGGTGCATTACTGGAGAGAATTAACTTCTTGTAATGCTTTCTGCATCTTTGGATTTTAAGCTTTTTGACTTCTTACATGGACACGCTTTCTGCAACTATTGTAAGTAGCTAGCTTTGCTCCCTCCAACCCCATGTAAGCTGAGAGAACCCTGAATTTATGAAAAATAGTGAGTAGATGGACCTGATCCCCAGAAATGGGGCAGGGTAGGGCAGCATGCAGATATCTGTGTTAGTCTGTCAGCATTTCTCACTCTTGACCTGAAGGACCACACAATATGCTGAGAAAATTAACCTAGCACCAAAAGCTGGCTTGCTTGAAAAATCTACAGGCTTTTCCAAGCATTTATTTTTCTCTCTGACATTTGCCATCAATTTATTTGTAGCTCCTGTTATGAGGAATTTATATCAAAACCTCAGGAAACCACTTAATGCTCTTTAAAACACAATGCTTTAGACGAATTAATACTAAACGTGCCTTTGTGTTTTTTAAAGTATTTAAGATCTAGTTAACAAGCTGGGTTGGTTTTATATTACACATGCTCCTCATGACACTCAGCTGAAAAG
Source organism: Pseudorectes ferrugineus (assembly GCA_008033365.1). Taxonomy (NCBI): domain Eukaryota; kingdom Metazoa; phylum Chordata; class Aves; order Passeriformes; genus Pseudorectes; species Pseudorectes ferrugineus. The sequence continues at coordinate 1,795 of QWTY01036971.1, forward strand.
CCACCATTGAATTAAATCATGGTTACTTAATCCTCAGTCATAGGTATGATGTTGATTCACATTTATGTGTAACTCCTCCTGCCACACATAATTTTTATAATTTCAAAGTCAATTGTTTGACAGTGACAAATGAGGATTAACTCTCCCCTGCTCTCAAATTAAAAGCTGCTAGTTACTATTATGTACTTTTAAACTGAAAATACCAATGCTTTAGCCATAGACAGATCCTAGGTGAGCAGCTAGTTGACACCTCCACTGAGAGAACCATCAAAATAACAAACATTTTTTTCCTCTCTTTTGAACTTCTCAGCAGAAGAAAGGTGTTGCTGTCTTCAAAGGCATTGCTGATTGTTTTCCAAAGTTGCTGTGGAGCTGAAATGGATGCAGAAGGTGTCCTGAAGCACAGCCTGACCTTCTTCACATGCCAGCAAGGTCAGCACTTCATTTTTGTTTTTTCTGTTGGTGAAATTCAGCTTCACTGGAGTGACTCCTGGTTAACAGCAGTCATCGGTATCAGACTGGGAAGAAATCTGAGAGATCCAGACCAAGCTGTCAGCCCAAATATTCTTGAGAGCCTTGGTAGGGAATAACACTGTCCCATTTTGTTAAAATGAAAGTGATGGTGATGAGAATGTTCAGAATTTGTCCATGTTTTAAATATTTTTATTCGGAGTAATACATAAAAATTGCAGAAATGCGGCAGCCTAGTTGAGGGGGATGACGATCTGTAAGGTACAGTGGCTGCTTTTAGGATCTCAACTTCCACATTTTGAAGCAAGAAATCTCTAAATAAATCATATATGATTATATGCAATAAATAAATCCATAATATAAACTAAAATACTGGATTGTCATTGTTAATATAAGAACTTGTGCTGTGTATTCTAGTATGAATCTAGCGACAGACTATTAGTTCTCAGAAAATGTTGTAGCCACTCAACCAGCAGTCCAAAAAGGGCAATTTAAAAGGGGTTTTATAACCCAGCTACAATCATGGAAGTGCTGGAGTTGGAAGGGACTGCCATTTGGTCACCCCTTGTCCTTCACACCACACACAGGTCACCCAGTGGTGACTCACAGGACAGGGTCTATTCCAGTGGTGTCACCAGTGAAAGGGCTATAAACCAGCCTCTGTGGCCTGTTCCATTGCATAACTGCTCCTCCTAATTTTTTCCCGATATTTATCACAGTTCTTCCCTTTTGCACTTCACATCCACTGCTTTTTCCTGCCCCTGTTTACTAATAAGAGTGGTTTGGTCCTTTCACTCCCTGGGACAAAGGAACTTACTGAAACTCCTCACCGGGAAATTCAGTCCCCGTGGGTGTCAAGGAACAGAACGAGGTATTCAGAGATGTATCTGGACCTCTCGAGTATGCAAACGCAGTTTGAAATATCTGTCCTTAAAATGCTGATGGCTGCTTTTCAGGGCAGATCATACATGCTGTGAGAACTAGGACCTGTATTAGGCTCAGAGGGAGCCTAAACATAAATCCCTCCTCTTTCCAACCAGATGCTGAATGATTTTCATCACCCCTCGCCTTTGCCTATTGGTGCCCCAGGCAAACTCCTCATTACCTGACACTAAAACAACGACAGTGTCATCTCCATCCTGTACCCTACTGTTTTCTACTTCTATTTTTGATCACTTGTGTGAAGACACAAAAAAAAAGAGAAAGATGTAGCTGGGCTAAAATTCCTGATCCTTTGGGTGTCACTTCAGATTCGTGTTCAAACTTTACTGGGAAGTTGAACCAGTTGACCTCCTTGTTGCTCGTCAGTTGCCTGTCTCTTATGGCAGGAAAATTGCAACCTTCAATTTACAAACTCTTTGTCAAAACTGCTCTGTTTTGATTTGGTTTTTTTAATGGTCGCATGAGAAGAGCACTTTTCCAGAGTATGGCAGAATTTCTGGATCCTTATTGTGTTAAATACAGTAGGTGATACTTTCAAATATTTTGGCTTTTAGAGTTTAGGAAGTTGTGAGACGGGATCAGTTCGATCATCTCATCTGAGTGCTGTAAAATGTGTCAGTCCAAGCCAAACAAACCCACCAGTAAAGTGAATTAGTGTACTCTCTAATGCACTTCCAAAAAGTCATGTAAAAGCCAAACGGCATCAGACAGATGCGTCTGGGAAGTGTTGACTGATAAGTTATCAAGGTGACACATTAACCACTAATTAATGCAGTTCTTGCTAGAGTTGAATCTCATTTTGTTTAGTTTTCTCCCTGGGAATGTCACATGGAAACATGAAATGTCTTGCATGAGTGGAATTTTGGGCTCTAACTCGTGATCTTTGGCAATTAGTATTGCAGTGACGTTAAAAAAAAAAGTGTTTCTTTCCTACTGTCTGCACCACTCATTAGTTAAAATGCTGCACAAGGAGCAAATAAGTTTTCCTTTATTGTGTATAATTTAGTATAAATAGCAATTCTACTTAACACACAGAGCTGCGATTAGGAATGTCCCCCTCCACTCAGGCTGGGCTGGGGGAAACAAAATCAGAGATTACTTTAGAGGAGGAGCAATTACCCAAACAGACAAGAAAAACTGGAATGGAGTGTCAAAATGACTTGCGTGATGTCACGTGGCAGGTCAGTGACAGAGCTGGGACTGCAACGGTGACAAATAATGGGCCTGCTTGGTCTTATTCTGGGAGACTGGGGGGAGGAAATAGTGGTTTTTAAGGAGCATGGTGTGCATAGCTGTTTCACACATTAAGTGAAAAATACACTTAATTTATCCCTTTTTATAAACTAATTTAAAAAAGAATTTAAACACTTTTAATTTTATGACCTGAAAATACTTTAAATCTAGTTTTTTACCTTAAAATTGAGACAAAGTTTCTCTTTTTTAAAGTGGCACAAAAAGGTTTTTTTTGTAATTGAAATGTTGATGTTCCAATCTTTATCCTTCATTCAACTTCTCCATCAAGACGAAAAGTGACAAAGTTTGAGGGAATCACTACTTTAGGTAAAAAATGACCCGCAAAATAAATGCAAGAGGAAAAGAGCCATTCGATTCTAGTTCAAATAAGAAACATTGCACTTGAATTTCAAGAACTCTGAGATAACTAGGATCATGTCTATAAAATATTTTGGTATTTTTTAATAAGGGAGAAGAAACTATTTCATGAATCTTGTGTATTTTTAAAAGTCATGTTTGTTCGAATAATGGCTTGAGCTGTTCCGTGAACGCTGTCAGTCCAAGTGTGCTGCAAGGCACTCGCTTTAAAAGCCACCATTCATTCCTTTTGTTTGGAGGAGGCTCTCTGAGATAAGAGATGAGTTTCTTTAGAAGAAGATAAAGCTCGAGGCTCTGCATGGGCCGTGTCTGCAGACCTGACCCTGCGCCAGGGGCCGTGGCCTTCCTCCTCCTTGCAGTGCCTGCCCCCAGGAGAGAGCCTGGACCAGGAGGCAGAGGCTGGACAAGGCTCCTGGAGCAGTTTCTTTCTTGCCAAGTACATGGAGGAGACCACAGGGGCTGAGCAGGAGTTTAGGCTCTCCCTCAGGTGAGCCTGGTGACCACGTTCAGCTGAGCACGGGCGCAGAGCTCCTGGTCCTGCCTGTGCAGACGGAGTTGGCTGCTGAGTGTGTCTGTAAATGCTTGTGGCTGGAGGATGGGGGACACCTTCCCCTGCCCAGCTCCGAGAGGGGCTGCCCTGACAGGATGGACCTGTCCTGTTCCTTCATGGCACTGCGAGGTGGAAAATGAGAATCAGTGCACAAAAACCGCTCCTTGTGCTGCCCGTGGTCACACAGCCAGGTCTCTCTGGGGTTCCTGTCACCCCGAAAATCCCTGAGTCGGCCTGAGTCACCCAGACCTGAGGTGGATACGGGATCCATCCTGTCTTGACATGACTAGAGGATGTAGCCTAGAGCTGTGCCAGAGAAGGTTCAGGTTGGACATCAGGTAGAATTTTTCCATGGAAAGGGTTGCCGAGCATTGGAACGGGCTGCTCAGGGAGGTGGTGGAGTCCCCATCCCTGGAGGTGTTCAAGAAATGACTGGACGTGTCATTTAGCGCTCTGTTTGACCAGGTGTGATCGGTCAGAGGCTGGACTTGGTGACCTGGGAGGTCTTTTCCAAGCTTACAGACTCCGTGACTCCCCGTGAGCGGAGCTGGGCAGGGCCGGGCCGGGCAGGGCGGGAGCGGCCGCGGTCCCGCCGGGCTCTGCCCCCGCGGGGGCCCGGGCAGGGGGCGGGGGCGGCGGGGCCGGCCCGGCCCTATAACCGGAGCCTATAACCGGAGCTATAAGAGCCGCAGGCGGCGGGGCCGGCCCGGCGTCCGCCGCGTTTGCCGGGAGCGGGAGGGATCGTGTGCTGCCACCATGTGCGGTGAGTGAGGAGCCGCGGGCAGAGCGGGCTCAGCTTGGACAAGGGCCGCTTTGTCCCGAGCCCGGCGCTCTCGGGGCTGCGGGCTCGCTCGGGACTGGCCCCGCTGCATCCATTTGGGGGGTGGGAAGGACAGGGAGCGCCCGGCAGGTGAAGGTGAAGCCCCTCCGCCCGCCCCTCCTCCCAAGGAGCGGCGATCGCCGTTCCGTTCCTCCCTCCCCGAGCCCCTCGTGGCTGGCGGCGTGTCCCCGGGTCTCGGGATGGAAATCGTCCCGTTCCCACCGCCCGGCTGCCCCGGGCTGCCCGGGGTGCGTGGTTAACCTCTGCTCCTGGTCCCGCTGCCCCTGATGCACGGGATGCGCTGGGCTCTGTCTTTCCTAATCCGGGACTAAAGGTTGATTAATCGTGACTCACTTCCGAACTGCGGCGATAAGGGAGAGTTTGTGGTTTTTAAACAAAGGCAGTGAAGGAGCTTAATTCTTAGCTGTTTTGAGTTTATTCACCTCATTTTATCTAATAAAGATGAGATGGTAAAGATTATTCCTACACCGTGTATACAGTTGCTTAGATATGCTTTGTATCAGATTGAAATCAAAGTGTGGGTTCAGAAGCTGCTAATGCAGTTGTATTCAGTTATGGAGGAAAGTTTAGTGAAACTTTGCCTATCTGTCCCTGACATATCCTCTCAGGTCTGATGAAAGTAGAAAAATTTGCACTTGTACTTCTTAGTCATCATCAACAAAACCTCTTTTGTGGGATGCAGACTGAAAGTGAATTGAGTTACTGCTCCCAAAACTGTACTTTCTGAATTAGGTATCTTTTCCCTGCGTCCACATCGTTTTTAATTGTAACCTCAGACAGAGCAAGGAGCTCAGGAATCCTCTTTCACTTGAATGGAAACACGAGGTGATATTGTTTTGCCTCCTATTGTTTGAGCTCCTACGTGACAGATCATTATCAATGAGACAACCTCGGTGTCTTCTAAACAAAACCCCTTCAGGTGAGAGACCTGGCTCAGTGCCTGATACACCCTAAAATACTCGCGGCAAGCACTGAGTGAGACAGGTAATGGTAATATCAAGAACTTTGCATGTCTGGGCTGTGTATTGATTGGGAAATGAGGGTGTTAACAGTGTTCAAGGAGTTCGGTAAAACGTCCGACTTGGGGTGGAGTAAGTGACTCAGTATGAAATGGCAAAGAGCAGCAGTTCATGAAGGGTAAGTGAGAGTAGAGCTAGTTTTTTTCCCCATCAGCATCTAGAGACCTTTTATATTACATTTGTTTTCATGAAAGATATTCCCCAGCCTGCTATGCTGATCTCTGTGGGGAGTGTAGGAGTTGTTGAGACTGCAACCAGCAGTTTCTAAATTACTTTTTTGTTGTTGTTTTTATTTTTTCATATCTTTCCAGGTTTAAGTGCTGATAATACACCCTATTGTGTTTTCTTTGGCTTCAGGTAGCACGTGAAGATTTATGGGCCTTTTATTATGTTTTGAAAAGCCATAGGTCATAAATACTGCTATAAACATGCTCCTAAGGAAGCAAAGTTGAGATGTTGTCATTCTCACATGTAAGAAGACAGTATAGCAAAAGTATTCAGGGTTTAAAAAACAGTCAAGATACACTTAAACTGATGATCTACCCATTTTAAATCAAAGTTATTTTCATCAAGATATGAAGTTGAGACTCTCTCGAAGCTAAGTTTCTGGCATCAACAATGTACTTACCCCAAGAGAGGCATCCTTTTATTTCTCAAAAAATAAATAATCTTGTTCAAACTTCAAGTACAGGCTGCCCCCTTCTTGATTTCGGTGAAGTCTTGCAATTGCAAGAGTTCTTGTGGAATTTTCCCACAAAAAATACTCAATTTACTTTTCCTCCTCTTGATGCTCTGCTTGTAATCCTGAAAGGGGAAGCTCTAAAGTCTTGATATGCATGTAAAGGGAGAGCCTTGCTTTCAGTGTCTGCACGTGATTGAAGCTGGTTTTAGTAATGTTTTAACAACATTCTGTTTCTGTTTTTAGTATCTACTTCTAAAGGTAAGCCATACATGATTGACCTAGTTCATCCTTCTAAGCAAACTGTAATTATGGAAAGTTATAAACTGGATTTAACATTCAGATCAAGAGGGCAATGTCCTAGTAAAACACTTCTTGGGTGCTTTTCCTGGATTTTATGTTTTTGAGTCTTCGTAGGGAAGCAAGATCTGGAAATGGCATCTAATACCTTGGGGAGGTTGTCATAAAGTAACTTGTTAGCATCACAAAACTCTTATCATAAGTATGATTCAACTGAGATTCAGTCATACTGGTGTGTGTCCAGCAAGTATTAAGTTACAAGGAGTCTTTATCAGACGTTGTTTCTACACGAGTTGAGTAATGTGCTTTAAATCTGGCCAAAATGATGACTGAGGAGGGAAAAAATATGTGAGTGGATAAATTATGAAACAGAAACGTACTAGAGAAAGTGTTACTCTCAGTGCTTAGAGTAAGATTTATTTCCCTTAACGGAAAGAGTTTATAACGTGTTCTTTGAAGTCAGGCTGCAGCTATTGTTTTCATTTTAAATGGCCTTTGGTGACTTCTGCATCTTCTAATGCACGTGTGTGGAAGTGCAGCTACAATTCCCTGGAAACAAGGATCTTTTTAACAATTGCAGCACACTGGTAGCATTGTAAGGACGGTCCCAGAGGAAGGTTCTTCCTGGAGCTCTGTGTAGTGAAGGATGCCACATGGAACATACAAGGATGTTGAGGCTTAAATTCGTTGTGAAATCTGGCCTAGAAAGTAGAGCTGGATCTGAAATGAGGTGTGTGGCAATGTTTTGGCATGATGTTGAGAAATTTGTATTGAAGAAATTGAAGAATGCTGCTCTTGAGGTTGGTGGTTAGTGCCAGAGAACGGTAAATATCTGTCTGGAAAAATGATCAACAGGCTCTCAGTCTAAAGTGACTGCTTATAACCAGAGGCATTATTTTTCAAAGCATCCATGAAGAACAGTATTAAGCAGTTCAAATTCCCAAATACCTCCTTAAATGCAACTATTGTCTTAATGTCTCTGTTAATGTTGGATGCACTAGAAATAATTAGGCTGAGCTCCTCATAAATCTCACTTCTGAAGCAGAAAAGTATTATCCACCCTTTAATCTTTCCAAAACAAATTCAGAGACAAATGTAATACTCTCTTCGTCTCACTGTCAAATCAACAGTATTAATGGCTTATAAACCAGTGGAGTAACCAAATTCACGGCAATATTTATACGGGAGATTCATTGGTGTATCATTATAACAGCTTCTTCACTATGGCCATTTACAGTTCAAAAGCCTTAATTGACAGGGAAGAGGGTGTTAAATTTCAAACAAAGGCTTCCTCTATCTAAAACACTTGTCTGAACTGCTTATCTGTTGAGCTCTTGAAGTCTGGGTTTTTTCTAACAGTAGTCTCCAGTCCTGACTTGTTGCGTGGAGAAACTATTGAAACAGTGAAATTAGTTGTTTCTGTTTTATTGGGGTATAGATTTGCAAGAGTTAATAAAAGGGCCTAATGTATCCATAAAAATATCGGAGTCCCAGGAAGAGCAGTAGGCAGAGAAAAGGAATGGCTGTGTTTTCCTTTGCAGGTGACTCTTTTATTACACCTTTTCTAAAGATGAAACAACCTCCCCAACATCCTTCTAATAAAAAAATGCCTGTGTACTTTTACCTTCCAAAAAAAAAAAAAAAAAAATTAGGGTGGGGAACCAAGCCCCAAACTAAAAAAGCCTCTTGGTTGATGACTGGCCTATTCAAGAGAAGAGGGATCAGACTCTCAGGCTCTTGCAGGCTGTTTGCCGAGTAGGCAGGGAGTGAGTTCGCGGGATGCCCCTGGAGGAGCTGACACGGGGCAGGCTCAGGGCTCCTGTGTGCCGGGCTGGGTCTGGCAGGCGGGATTGTGCCGAGGCAGCACAGCGGGGAGTGCTTGTGTTTTGGGTGACCCTGTTTTGTACCTTCTGTTGCTTTCCTTTGTTGTCCTACCCTATTGACTTCTGCCCTTTCCTCATGTTTTCTTCTCCATTCTCTTTCTGCTGAAGTGTCTGTTGTATACGGGATTAAGCTGGAGCCTTTCAGAAATAGATGTTGTGCCTCGTACCTACCCATGGGTATTTAAGGCCATGACTTGGATTACAAAAGTCTCCTTGTGTTAGTACTGGTGAATATATTCCTTCTTTGAATGCCTGGATATGAAATAGATCACAATGTTCCCATTTTCAGCTGTGGTTTTCATGAAAAGTAGGATTTTTTTAACCTCTCCTGTTTAACTCTTGGTGGGTAACAGGAGGAGAGTGAAACTTGCCAGTAAAGTTTGTGTTGTGTGTTGAAATGAGGCTTCTGAGTCCTTTATCGTATTTGAATTCTTTCCATTTAAAAATGCATTAGGAGGAATTGTACTAAATGGGAGGTTGGGTGCCCCTAAGATTTCTCTCTGATACTAGTTTTAAAGAGTTTTAAATTCAGTCTGGAGTGATGCAATTTTTTTTAAAAGCCCTTTGCTTCTTTTTCCCCCTCCTTCCCCTTTTCTCTTCAAACAGGAATTTTTGCTTATCTAAACTACAGAGTGCCTCGCACTAGGAAGGAAATATATGAAACCCTGATAAAAGGATTACAGAGACTGGAATACAGAGGATATGACTCTGCAGGTATGTTAACCAACTTAACAAATTAATTTTAGGAACCAATAGCTCATTCCATGACTTTTTTGGGTGCTTTCAGTGTCTGGCATCTTGGATTTTTCTTTCTCCATTCTACAGATCAACAGATCAGAACTAATTAGCTTGATTCTTGGAGTGCTATAACTTTCCTTAGGACTTAAAATTGGGTGTTTAGCTCTGTAATTAGATGGTTGAGGTTAGTACGCATAAGCAAAACAAACAGGGTGTGGAAGAAGATCTCTGTACAGGGCCATGTAGTTTGTGCCTCAACCTTTTTTGTGCATGTGAATCCCAGTGAAGGATGGGGAAGATTAAACTTGTCTTAAATTTGAGTTGGCTCATTTCATCAGGCAAAATATTTCAGTCTGTTGTCAAACACAACTTGAGATGGCTCATGTACGTTTTAATCTGTGCAATGGATGTAGACTTGATGTAGTTTCATTTGAACATGCACAGGTCTAGCAACAGACTTCAAATATACCCCTTTAAAGGGTAATTTAAAAATACTCATTTCAGTGGTGTGTGCCTCTGTGTATTTTCTCAGCCTTTTCCTTATTCCAGTGCATTTCATACTTTAAATAACACTTATGACTGTGTCCTGTGCTGTAGGAGTGGCAATTGATGGAAATAATAATGAAGATAAAGAAAGATTCATCAAACTAGTTAAGAAAAGAGGAAAAGTAAAGGCCCTGGAAGAAGAGTTGTACAGTAAGTGTTAAAAATGACCCCTTTACTTTGGCCTCCCAGGCAGATACCATCTGCATCTCAGCAGAAAGTCAGACCATGAAATTGCAGTTACGATTTTGTATCAGCAACAACTGCGTTGGGGAATCCAAGCAGCTAAATTTTTTTTTGCCCCTCAAATCTGCACTTAAAAAGCAAGCTGATCTTCAGATATAGCACTGTGAAATTGTCACTCCCTTCTTTTGGTTGCTCCTTTGTTCAAAACCCGGGCGTCTTTGGTGCTTTACTCATGTGATTTCTGTGCTGCATGGCTGAAATGCTGAAACATGCACTCTGACAGAATTTACGACCATTTAAGCAGCTGGCTGTCATCACAATCTGCTTTATGCAGTGCTTCCATCTGTGAAAGGCTGAAGTTGTGTTTTAATACATTTACATTATAATTTGCAGTAATGGGTTCTGTTAGCCTGGCTGTTAGTATTGGCTAAAAATGCTCAAGTCTTGGCAAACAAGGTTTTAATCACAGTAGCTTGAACTTTCTGAAGTGTCATGTCAAGAAAGCAAATGGTTTAAAAGAAAGCCAGAAGATAGCTTTTAGATTTTTGCCTGTAGGAATTCTCTTTGTGTTTTACTAATAGTGTGTGTGTGTGTGAGAGAGAGAGAGTGAGAGAGAGGCAACATTAATTATTCAGTAAACTGAATTTCTCCCGTATAGAACAAGATGACCTGGATTCAAAAACAGATTTTGAAACACATTTTGGAATTGCTCATACTCGCTGGGCGACCCACGGAGTACCAAGTGCAATAAACAGTCACCCTCAGAGATCAGATAAAGGGAATGGTACGTAATCTCTGCAGCACTTGAACCACGTGAATCTGAAATTATTCAATCCATAGAGCACATATGTTCTTACTATTGTTATGGTATCTATTTTTTATACTAGGGCTAAGCTGTTGTCATTCTATTTAGCTTAGACACTTTTAAAACAAAATAGCCTCTTCTCAGGCTAAAGTAACACTAAAAATTAATGAGATCTGTTCTCTGAAAATTGCAAGTTAATCGAAGTACAACATTCTTGTTTTGAAAGGTGAGACTGAAAATATAAACGTGTCAATATTGCCTAGATCAGAAAAAGGAGATTTCATATCATTCTTTACTTGAGATGGCTTGGTGCTCTACTAGGTGTAGTTTAGAACTCTTAATAATTTGGAACTGCCTTTGTATGCTTTCAGAATTTACAAGCTTCTGCTTTCTGTTGTCCATGTTGTGATAAACTGTAGGTCTGAAAGCTATAACAGGTAGTTTCCAGTGTACTTCTAAGCTTTTTTCCCCTTGTAATTTTGTGTTCTGAATTAAATATCTTAATTTTTTGTTGTTCATGAATATTTTTTTTTTCTCCTAGAATTTGTTGTCATTCATAATGGAATCATCACAAACTATAAGGACCTGAGAAAATTTCTGGTGAGTCTGTGGCAACTCAATTCTAAAACTAGAACGTTAATACTCCCCCAAGCTACCATCTGATCTTTCATTACTTCGGTGGAACTTGAATTCAAGTTTTTTGATATCATCTATAAAAAAGCTGTGTGAAAGAGTCTGCCTAATAAAGATGCTCAGGAGCTAGTGAAGTGCAATATGTTCCTGTAATCCTAAATGCAAAGTATTTATGAGTAGAGTAGCAGTTTGTGCTGAGATCCTTTGAGAGGGTGTGTGGAGTGGGCTTTCTCCTGTCTCTTAGTGCTTGACAGATGCTAAGCAAGTCTTACTACGTGTCTTTAATTACAGTATTTCCTGAAGAGTATCTATGGCACGATAAGTCCTTATATTTTATCTATAGTGATTTATATCCACTGGTCCAATGTAGTGCTCTGAGCTGTCTGACTCTGCAGTTTCTGGTGGGAGGCAGCTGGGAGGACCTTCAGCATTTCTTGCCTGAGGATGGACACAGTTTTTACCCTTCTATATGATATTTCAGGAGAGCAAAGGCTATGAATTTGAATCTGAAACAGATACAGAAACAATCCCCAAATTGATCAAATACATGTATGACAACAGAGAGAGTGAAGACACCAGTTTTTCAGCCTTGGTAGAGAGAGTTATTCAACAGCTGGTAAGTGGGAAATTACTTTTTTTCCTGTACCACAGTATAAGCTACTTGCGGGGTTCCTTAGCATTCTGCCTTATGCATTTAGATCCTCTGCAGGAGTTCTTAGAAGGTGCTGCAAATAACACTTTTAGGCTTCTAAACAATGCTTAATAGACCAAGAAATGAGATTAAAATTTTGGAGACTTCAAAGGCTTTTCACTGTTAAATCTTTAAATTGCAGTAGCAGCGGGTTTTGTTTGTTGAGTTGTTTGGTTTGGTTTGGTTTTCTTTTAGCAAGAAGTTAGCGCAGCTTTTTAATGAAGCAGTTTAATTTAAAAAAAGTAATAGGAGCCTCTGGGGGTTAAAATCTCTCATAAATGGCAGTGTGTTCTTAAAGGTTATTCTGATCGTGTTGAAACACTGCTGTGATTCAAGTTTGGCCAATGCCTTGGCTCTCCTATTTGGAAATAGATCTAACAAGCTGGACTGGTTTCCAAACTGTGAAGTGGGAATCTACTGTTACTCAGTATGTGAATGCTTAAAAACTTTGATAGATGCATTGCAAACTTGGAGAAAGCTGGCTTTGTTTCCTCCCCCAGTCTCTGGGCAGATGTTTTCCCTCCCCTTCCTGCAGTTTCTTACACTCTTTTCACCTCCCGGTCTCCTCTTTAAAGCAGCTCTGTAGGATTCCTTGGAGCGGGGCTGGAATCCACACGAAGTCAAGGCTTGTGAGCCTCAGGAGGGAACAGCGGTGCAGCCCCAGGGCTGAGGGGAAGGGAGGCTTCACCTGGCCCCAGAACAGGGGCAGAGTGCCCTGAGTGGAGCCCCGGGAGAGGAGGGAATGTCACCATCTCTGTCCTGCTTGCAGGGTTGGGGGGCCTTGGCTCCTGCTTTGGGAATCCTCCTCCAGGAGTTTGCCAGCTGTGTTAGTACTATAGAGCTGTTTCTGGGTTTTCTTCTGGTGTTGTGGATTTTTTGTGTGTTTTGTTTTTGAAATACATTAATGAGAATTTGCTGCTTGAACTAGAAAAAGTAACTCCAGGTTTTCAGTTGAAACTGCATGGTAATGCACCACACGCAAATTCTGATTGAAGGTCTGACTGAAAGTAAATGTCTAACAGTCCTCAGGTTGATTATGAGTAACATCTCTGACATCTTCATAACCTTTGCATTAGAATTTATTGTTTTTATTTATAAAGAGAGACTAAGTGCTGACTTCCTGATCTTTCAGCTGTTGCACTGTTAATGTGCATGTCAGCTTGTTCTGCTCCACAGCCAATTCCTTTAAAGGTGCAGTCTGCCCTCCAGGAAGAGATTCCTGATAGCAGTTCCTTCGGTGCCTCTTCAGAGAGGGGCCCCAGTTTAATGAGATGCAACTATTTGAGATAAGTTGTTTAGGATCTTTTTTTTTTCTCCTTTGTGTTCATGGTTTCCAGGAAGGTGCTTTTGCATTGGTTTTCAAGAGCATCCATTACCCAGGTGAAGCTGTTGCTACCAGGTTAGTAAAAGTCCATTTTATACATAATGCATGCTTTTTATTAGGTTAAAAAAAGCCAGCATCTCTTAAAGATACTAAAATATTGATGTTTAAAGTGCTTAATTAACCAAAACTCAGTAAGTCAATAAAGAATCTCAGTGTATCTAGTGTTTCTAAATTTGTATTAAGAGCGTGCTAACAGTTTTCCTATATCGAAAAGGGGAGAGGGAAGGGATATTGTTCAGTTTTAGCTCCCATTGAGTAAAGACTGAGATAAGTATATTCATGTTGGCTAAAAGACCATCATAGTAATAGGTTATACAAATAGTGTTCTATAGCTGTCATAGCATTTATGGTGTCTTTCTGTGTAAGTTCTGCTTTTATTTATGACTTGGAAAACAACTTTCAGGAAATGTAAAGATATTAAAATAGCAAGTGACGTAGCAGTGGGAATAAAAACTGTTTTATATTACAACCCAAAAGCCCATTGCTTCTGTGGTCTAAAATAAGACTACATTAAAATTGTGAAAAAGCCAGCTGTACCATCACTCCAACTGGAGAACATCTTCTGAAATGAACTATTCTATATGTGGTTCAGGTTTGGGTTTTTAGGGCTGAGGGATTTAAGAGAAGCTAATCTTGTAATCTGAGCGTGACTTGTTCTTTTATTACTGTGATTTTTTTTTTAATAAGGTCTTCAGTGTGACATGTAACCCATATAATTAAAAAATGGTCTTAATATTCTACAGTTTCAGAGGTGCAGTAGTGATGGTTGATGTTTCTGAGTTTGAAAGGCTAAAGAGTGTAACAGTATTTTAATTCCAAAGAGCACTGGAGCTTATTGTTGTCTCACTTTAGAAGCAAAGTAAGCTTTGTTTCAAATTGGTGCCTGTACTGAGCTGTTTTCTGATTACTGGAAAGAAAACAGCTGGTTCACATACATTTTCCTCTACCTGGATGTAGTTTATGGGTAAAGAATCACCAATGCACATGGTACTTACTTATATAATAATATTTGGTGAATCTCACAGAAGAACCAAGTTTATATAACTCCTGCTATGTAATGGCCTTAGGATCGTGGTTGAAGGAGGCTCTTCTTGTTTAGGAAGCTAGATGGGATATTGTCTTTTCAGCTTCACAGATGTCCTGTAACTTCTTTGTACGCACATTTCTCTTTATAAACTTGAGTGTTTTCCTTTTTGTAGGAGAGGGAGTCCTTTGCTCATTGGGGTTAGGAGCAAGTACAAGCTCTCAACTGAACAGATTCCTGTTTTGTATAGAACATGTAAGTTGATAAATCAAAATACATTATTTTTAAGAACTAAAATTACTGTTACTTTATGACGAGAAATTAGGTTAATTGGTTTTTGTACCATAAAACTACCAGCTGATGCCCCAAATAGCTTCTTGGCTGAGGATATTTTTATACTACTGAATGTGTAGTTCATGTAAAAGTCCCATCCCCCAAACTATTTCTGTAACTGTGATACCCTAAACCTGTACAGTCTGTAATCTTAACTTGAACAGAACTGGTTTTGCATTTAGAATGTCTCATTTCTTTAATAGGCAACATTGAGAATGTGAAGAACATCTGCAATTCCCGAATGAAAAGACTGGACAGCTCAACCTGCCTTCATGCTGTTGGGGATAAGGCAGTAGAATTCTTCTTTGCTTCAGATGCAAGGTAGTAAAAATACTTGAACTTTGCTGAAAATACTGGTTTTTTGTTTAAAAGTGAGATAGTTCTGGCAATCTTATGCTGCCTTGCTGCTGTACAAAGGCTTTCTGAAAGAAGAGCTTTTAATCCAAGTAATGTCAGAAAGCTCCCAGGCTCAGGTGCTTAAAAATGCCTGCAAATGCTGCTGACAAACCTTCACAAGTGCAATATCTGCCAGTTGCTGACCTCTATGTGAAATACATCCAGTGCAGGAAAGTAATTTGGGTACAAATGGACACTCATCAGCTGAGCATTTGGGCAGACTACAGATTAGTCGGGGTTGTGATGTTTTTAATTCAGATATTGGAGGAGGAAAATAGTGGTGCGGTTCCAAGTTTGGCAGGAACCTGGACATCAGGCACACATTTACCTTGGAAACAAGAGCCTGACCTTAGCAAGATCCATCAGGGACACTGGGAGGTGACTTCAGAGCAGCAGGAACTGATGCAGTGGTTCCTGAGCCTCCTGCTGTGGGTTGCTGTGAGAGTGCAGGAGGAGCAGCAGATGGAGCCATTGCCTTTAGGATGGCTCTGTCTGTAGTTATGTCCAAAAGGAAGAGAGAAGCAGGGCTGGAAATGCTCTTGTGGCGTATTTAATTGCTTTGCTGTTACCAACTCTGACGTGTCAGGTTTGTCTTGCTTCTGTTTTTTTCTCTGTAGTGCTATCATTGAGCACACCAACAGAGTGATCTTCTTAGAAGATGATGACATTGCAGCAGTAACTGATGGGAAGCTCTCGATTCACCGTCTGGAGCGTTCAGCTAGTGATGATCCTTCCCGGGCCATCCAGACCTTGCAGATGGAATTGCAGCAAATCATGAAGGGTGGGTTGAAACATCTGTAAATGAGTATCATCAAAGATGGATAGTTACTGTTTGTGTAGTAGATGAGGCAGAAAACTGCTGATTTGTTGTGAAAATTACCTTTTATTCAGGCTGTTTGTACTGGGACCTGACAATTCCAAGTTTTGAGACCACAAGAGAATGGGCAGTCTGGGACCCTATCCATTTTAGCCTTGGAAAAGTCATAGATACTTCTATTCATTTCAGTATTTAGTGAAAATATAATAACGTTAACATGTTGTAGTTGTTGGCAAAGTTTGACTGTAAATTAATAATTGAAGTGGAACACAGAAGTTTCCATATGAAGGAATTTATTTACCTTGTCAGTTTTGGAAGATGGAACCAACCCAATAGAGTGAACTATCCATCCTTCCTTTCTTCTTGCCTATTCTAAGCTTTTGTTTAAGCTAACACAGTCCAGTCAGCTTGTTACCACAGGTCATCTTAAAAGTTCTTTTTGTAACTGGAATAGACTTAAAATAACAAACCTAAGCATTGCCATGTCATGTTTTTGTAAACAGGTAACTTCAGTGCCTTCATGCAAAAGGAAATTTTTGAACAACCAGAATCAGTTGTCAACACAATGAGAGGCAGGGTGAACTTTGAGAGCAGCACAGGTAACTGAGAACAGCCCTTCAAACTGCAC
>QWTY01036973.1:1535-11755 GCA_008033365.1 Pseudorectes ferrugineus
TGCAGTGGGAGTGCAATGACACTTAGGGGGAAGTAGGAGGGAGCCCATGTTGTTGTAGGAATAGAGACTTGCTTGAGGTTTCAAAGGAAAATGGTAGCAGGCTTCATAATTCCCAAACTGCTGGGTTAACCTTTTCCTTATTTAAAAATGTTCCAGAACTGTTTGGGGATCAGAGGAACATCGAGCAAGGGAAGAATGATTTGCTTTAAAGCCTCACTGTCAGGTAAAGCTATGCTCTATATAAATGTGATTTTTTTGAAGACTGCTAGATCAATAGAAAATGTCCATGAAACCAAATGTGGAAAATTATTCCACTGAAAAGAAGTCTTCTATTTGTATTTAACCATTCCACCACAGTGTCTGCAATCCAAAGGAAGGGGCTTTGTTGAAACCCCTTAGTTCCAATTTTTTCTGACCTTCTGTGAGAGCAATTAATCATTTTGCAGTAAGGAGAGCTGCTCTTTGTGGTCAACACGTACTTTTCCTGACCGCACAGAGGTGTTTTGATGATGGTTGGCAGAGCAGTGTGTCAGGAACTTGCTTACTGACATAAGTGATAGGTGGGAACATATCAGAGCCAGTGGCAATGTCTGAGTGGCCAAATCATGAAGGAGTGGAAAATGCCAAGCTAGTGCTCAGAGGTGTGAGCAAGGATGGTGCCTCTCTGCCCTTCCCCTCCAACCACACACACACCTGTCGGCTCTGCAAAGTGCTGGCAAAGCCTGTGCTCTCGAAGATAGCGTGTGACAGCAGGAGAGAAGAGGAGAGGAAAGGAGAGGAGTGAAGAGGACCGGACAGGACAGGAGGAGGAATCAGCTGGCCATGGCCACATACCCCCACCCCGTCCTTGTAGCTGGAAGGAAGCATTGCTGCTCTCTTAGCAAAGAGAACCTTAAATTGGAGAGCTTGAAATGAGTTTTAATAGCACTGGTTTGCTCATCTTTGTGCATAGGGTTATCATTTCACTCCACACTCTGTGTGGGTAGCCATTCATAATGCCTGGAATAAGCACCAAAGTAGCTGTGCTGGAGCCAGCCCCTGTCCCTCTGACAGTACCACCTCATGGAGAAGAGGTGATAGGATGACATCCATTCCCGACAAGTGGAAGTGTTCATGTCTTGGGGTGACGTGGAACTGAACCCATTTAATAGCCCCAAGAGTCAAGAAAGAGTGATTTTTTGGCTTTAACTACACTGGGGAAGCTTTCAGGCAATGATTTAAGAGGGTTTCTATAAATCATCATTTTTTTTGCCAACTGTTTCTTGATTTTCCCCAGTTCCCAAGCCTGATTTCTATACTGCTTCCTCTTTATAAGGTACATGTTCCCTTTGTCCCAGGGTTGCCCTTAAAAGCAGGAGTGCAGAAGGAGAGAATATCCTTTCAGCTTGATGTGAATTGCAAAGCAGGGCTCTCTCCTTCCATTCTTAAACACGAAGGGTGGTACGAGTAGCAATGCTGACAGTGTACATTTGCAGATGCCACCATATGGGTCTTGAAAAACTAGTTGCACCGATGATTCCCTGCACATGTAGGAGACAGTTTGCATTGTTGGCATCGTCCCTGCACAGAAACAAGCACAGCTTAGCAAAGCTAAGCAGATGGCACTAGATCTGGTGCCAGGGAAGCACTGAATTAAAGGTTATACCCACCAGGTTTGATGCGGTGCCAGTTTGAATTGGTACAGAAGCTTCGGCCCACCTGCTTATTGGCCCCGTGACATCTGGCATCTTTTTTTTTTTTCTTTTTCCCCTTGGACTAAGCTAAATGCAGCAAGGAAAAATGTCATTTTAAAAGCTAGTTACCAATAAATGGGATTAAAATTCTCTAAGAAAAAAGAAAGCCTTACAAATACATTCTGTTTAACACTGATATATTAGAGATCTTGGGACAGCTTTGTGAAGATTATATGATGGAAAATACGGGTCTGGGTAAAACCACATTTTACAGAAGGCCTAATGGTCAGGGCGGCATACTAATGAGCTCATGGAGCTGTTAGGAGTTTACGGCTATCAGCAGCCTGCACACAACGGCTCAGTGTCTCAGACTGTCACCCTACATATGTTGTCACTCAGAGCAGGAGAGATATTTTATGCTATGCCACCTGAATGTGGCTGGTGTAGGTGCCTAACAAACAGCAATGCACCCTGCTAAACTTACTGCCCGCTCCACTTGGGCTTCTCCCTCTCCTTTCTGTTGTCACCCTTCACCTTCTTTTTTTCCCCCTTTTTTTTAACCAGTCTCTCCTTCCTCTCCACACGTTCACATGCTGTATACACAAATATGCTGCCATGGGGACTGTGCTTGTTGCAGAGACTAAACCTGTTTATATGTCTTCTCCATTAGGGATTTAATCCTTGCTCCCTTGGTGTGAAATGAAAGCATGCAGCTGTATGGCACTCTGGAGATGATTACCAATAGAGCTAAGCCTGAGTTTATACACACCATGAGCCAGATTAATCAACAATTTATTGACTCAAAATTGAATCCATACAGCAGTGTTTTTGACTTTTTTTTCCTTTCTTTCCTCTTTTTTTTTTTTTTTTTTTTTTTTTTAAAAAGAGGGTCTCAGACTGCCTGAATAATTTTGGTAGAGAATTGTCAGAAAATCATTGAGCCAGATTTATTAAATATCTGAAAAATAGTGACAGGCATTGTGTGATTTCTAAGGCTCCATCACAGAATGGCACGGAGGTCGATGTGCTTATAAACTGTAGACATACATTTTGAAATCATCAGTGCAGGTTTGCAGTCTTCATTAAAAAAGAAAGTAAAAAAATGGTTAGCTTTGGACCTTGCCTTTAATTTTCATGGCTTCTTTAGATCCAGTACCAATGTTTAGAAAAAAAAAAACAAATTAAAAGCTGATAGGAATGGATAAATAAGGTAATACATATCTGAAGAAATAAATGTACTCAGGAACCAGTTATAATGCAAGTGTATTTCACAGCAAAAGACCATTGGTCTCCTCCACACAACAACATGAAAAACGCTGTACACCTGGAAATTTTTAGGCTGAGAGTATTTTGTTATAAAAAAGAGACTAATATTAAACATCCAAATTTTCCACTGCTGACCTTTGAGTTAGAAAGTATTTGCAAGGGACCTGATCCAAACCCCACTGAAGTCAGTGGAAAGACTCTGTTGGCTCACGCCTGTCTTTTCTTGACCTTGTTGCTGGTGTCTCTGCCTCTCGCTTTCTCCAGCACAGGCAACTGTGTGGTGCCCTTCACTGCAGGAGGCTGCCTCACAAGGCCATTCCCAGCACAGATACGTGTTCAGTTTCAAGTTGGACACTGATTTTTTAAACTGTCCTACAGCACAGCTTTGGAATCTGCTGGGCTATTGATTCCCAGGGGCAGAATTTCATGGCTTTCAGCTCTAACCTTCTAGATTTGCTGCTTGTAGAAAACAGCCTCATTGTGCAAAGTGAAAACAGAAGAGCTGGATCTATTCTGGCAAAGTTTCAATAAGGATCAATGTCTTGGAGGTAACTTCCTTCTTCAGCTGCCTCTGAAGCAGCTTGATCTGTGAACTCTCCAGATCTTCAGATTTTCAGAGATGAAGGTGTGCAATGGCAGCTCTATTGGTTTTGGTTTGAGTGAGGCGAACCAGGCTGGCTTTTTTGGGTCACACTTTACAGATTGCCAGAGCAATACTTGGGTTATTTCCTTGGGTTTTGATGAACGTCAACACTGAAATAAAAACAATGGGTAAGGCTTTGAACCCTTATTCACAACAAATCCTCCTCCTTGTCTTCCCCAAACTTGGGGAATTTATCATTTAGTCCAGTAGCAGTACTAGTTGAAAAGTGGTTTGTTTGGTTTTGGCTTTTTTTTCTTTTTAATGATTTGACAAATGTTCTATTTACATAATAGATTGGTAAATAGTTTGCAGACAAATCACTTTTGCTAGCTCCTCAGATTTCTTCATCTAATACTGCTTTCTCAGAATATTGTCTATTAAAAGTTTTCCCTAGCATTTTTAAGTTATAGACAATATCTCATATTACCCAGGGACAATGATGTTGAATTAAAAATAACATCCCTAAATAAAAAAGTTATAAACAAAGACGTTTATTACATATCTGTAACCAACATACAATAAGGATAGAAATTTCATTAATTATTTGCCTGAATTTAGTCTATTTTCTTCTTTTATGGTTTATTACTTTTGCAGTTTAAATTTTCCATCTGGCACGATTATTTCCATCACTGTCACTCTCTTCACCATCCTCAAATTCTTCCCCACATTTAGTGTCTTCACCACCCTCATCTTCCTCTTTGAACTCAAATCATCATTGGCTCCTCTCATGGAATTTGAAATACAGTATTTCCTAAACCATTCAGTGACAACATCTGGATTTATCTGATCCCATGTTGTCTTGATCCAATGACAAAGCGGTGCTGCACTAGGACTTCATCTTCCCTGTAGGCGTTACAGCGGGATCCCATGCCAAGAGCCATAAGGGCTACAAACATTCTTTAAAGGGCTTGCTCTCTACATCAGGCACCTGCAGTTGTGACATTCCTACTGGTACAACTGCAAGGGCTGCATTCTTTCCTCCAATGATATTCTTCATTGCTGGTGTTAGATACCCTTTGAACGCACCTAGGACAAGCATTCTGCTTTTGTGTACCAGCACACCTGGTCTCCTGTTCCAAACGATGTTCAGCCAATCCTTCATTAAGTCTGTAGACATCCATCCTTGGTTTTGACACCTAACAATTATTCCAGTAGGCAGCTGGTCCTTCAGCATTGTTTTCCGCTTCAAGATCACATACGGTGGCAATTTTATACCATCTGCTAACACTGCCAGCATTACTGTAATGCACATTTTTTCATTCCCCAAAGTTTTGATGATGACGGATTTTGTGCCTATTTCTTCAATGACGTTATTGGATGGCTCATCAAAGGAAACTGGTGTCTCATCTGCATTTCCCATTTGGCTCAGCAGGTAATCGTGACCTTCATGCAATCCAATCACGTACTGCTGGAATGCAATGATTTTTTTGCTGAAGTTGGAAGGTACATGTTGGCAAAACGAAGTCCTTCTCTTTAGGCAAAAACCATTATGACACATCATCTTTATGCACCAGTCATTACTGATTTTGAACCTTTGCCACGTAATTTGTCATGCTTGTGCTATTTCGTGAGATCTTCATGTAATGATTTCCTGTGCAACAAGGGTTCTATCCTTTTTCCTTTTTTGTTTTTTAAGTGCACATGTTCTGCAACTTGTCTTCCTACATGAGCAGGAGGGATGGAGTAGATGACCTCCAGAGGTGCCTTCCAACCTCAACTATTCTGTGTTTCTGGCATTCTGTGATAGTTCATGGAAGTGCTCTTTTTAGGCACTGAATAATTTCTGCATTGAGTTATTGCATAACAGTTTCTGTTTTCATTATTTCTGTCTTGTCACATGTGCCTCAGTAACATATTTCCTCTTGGGATCACAATTGTTAGTTAGTACCCAGAGTTCCACCATGACTTTTAAATCTGCATTGTAACTCCTACTTGCTCTTTTTGGTATGTTCCCTCTTGTACTTGTCCTTTTGACCTCCAGATGTTTTGCTATTTCCCAATTTACCTAAAACTATTTCAAAAAATAGCACTGGAATTCTCTGATCCACCTCATGTCTATTCTCTAGTTGCTGAGAAATCCAGCAGTAAATCACTGTATTGTCTACTTCAAACTTTGGGTTGCTTTAGGCAAGTTTGTGGACATAACTAAGGAACTTTCTGCAATTCATAGTCATGGTATCATTATAATACAAAGGGAAGACAATCTCCAATTTTTAAGTTAACTTTCTGGACAAAACCCTCTAATCCTACTTCTGTGTATAGCAAGTGTTGGGGTTTTTTGCTGGAATTGTGGTTAGACTTAGTCAGAAGTTTTTTTTTTTACTTCAGAAACCATCCACACAATCTGTGTATCCACTCCAGAACAGCTAATTTTTTTATTAAATGAGTTAAACGAGGTCTGCATAGCACATGACCTGTGAAATCATCTTTTTTGGCCAGCTAGTCCTGCAGCATGTGTGCTCTGGCATGGGCAGAGCTTGGCTGAGCAATGACCCTCAGCCATGGGCAGGCCCGAGGCCCCATGGGTGCAGACGTGCCTCTGGTGTGCTGGCCAGTCATCCAGTTAGTGTTTGTGCAACCAGAGAGAGAGACCAGCTCTCTTGTCTGGGATTTCCTTGCTGTGGATTATATGACAGTTACACTGGCCCTGTACATAGATTTTAACTCGAGTAGTGCACAATAAACACTGCACGCACAAGTCATGTAATGCCAGGTGACAAGCAGAATACTGCTCATGACAATACAAAATACAAGGTATTTTCAGTGCATAAATGAACCTATTCATAAACAACATTTTAACAATTAAAGCATACTTACTTGAAACTTTTTACCGTATTTTTATATTTTGAAATATGTAGAAGTACAATTAAATTATCTGCATTAACAAAAAGAATCCAAGCAATCAACTCCTTGTCTTTGCATATAATTTCTTGAAACTAATTACTAGCATGGTTTAAAAATAACAACAAAATAAATTGGTAGCATCCTACATTTCTACTACCTTAATCCATAACAGCAAGCATTGAACTTCTTTTTTTTTTCACCCAGGACTAATTCCGGATAATAAATTCTGTGTTGCTGTGAAGTGCCTCATAGCAATGGAATGTATTTAACTTCTTTAATTAAGCTACAACCGGATCTATATTTAAAAGAACGTTGTTCCTTCATTATTTTGGTGAGTTGTATTTAACTTCACAAGTTACAGAGTAGACCTATTTTATAGACTTTCTTTACTATTTGAATGGTAGACAAATAAAAGTGGACATAAAAAAGGTCGTTTGTATTTGAAAGTTTTATTGCTTCAGTTACAGATAGTACATATGAGTGTAAAAAGACTGTAGCCCATATTAGTTCCGCTATATATTTCTGGGTTTGCTCTTTAAATTAAAAAAGTGTGGAGGCATGAAAAACAGATGCTTTCAACCCATTTTCCTCCAAAGTGAGAAAAAATATATGTTTGTTTTGAGGTGCTAGGAAAATTGTATATAGCGATGGAATATTCTGAAAAGATTATCTACTTCCTGAGTAATTTCTTTGCAGCTGGCATAGACCACATTGCAGTTCATGTGATCGGGTCTGAATTTTGGAGGTGAGTTCTTGATGCCTAAAAAAACATAGGGTTTTTTAGTGCAAAATCTGCCCCACCATGTAAACCTCAAAACAAGACTGCATGTACATCTGTTGCATGTTGCTTTCTGGGAGAAATCTTGAAGCTGGAGGCCACCGAACGGCTGCAGATCTGCTCCATGCTGAGCACGTCTGCGGTGTAAGAATGCAATGTGCTGTGAAGAGGGAAATGACTGGAAGCCTTCACTTGGCAGGTCTGCATAATATGGCTGCTTATGATTTTATTCATATAGCAGTACAAGTAGGATTTAGATTTTTGTGTTAATTTTTCATCAGATATTATCTCTATATTCATAAGAATAAAATAAATGTAGGACAGCTTGCAAACTCCTTTGTGGGTGTTCAAGTTCCTCTTCTTGATTAGCTTCTTTTTCACTTGTATTAGTATCACCTCTTTTTTGTGGGATAATTTTCTTATTTTCCCCTGGTTATTTCTTAAAATGTTAATACTTATTTCTTCTTTTCTAATTTGACTTTGCACTAAGATTATTTAATTTTCAATTTTATTTCAAGAGACTTAGTAACGCAGTGCTAAAAATGAGTATAAGGGTTAAGGTTATCAACTAGAGTAAATGTTAGATCATCATCAGAACATGAGGCTTCTTGTTTAATGTGGTTTTGCACTGGCACACCATGTACCTATGTAATTTATAAGCACTGGCACAAGTAGACAGTCTATAAAATATCCAGATACAAAATCTGTTTGGTTTCTGCTGGATTTTCTTGTAAAAATGTCCTAGTTTTCATACAACTGACATTGTCATACTCAAGTCTGACCCCTGTCAAAAGGCAAAGGGATTGTAATTTTAAAATTTGTGCTTCAAGATCCATTTTGCCACCACTAGTATCAGCGATAGAGTCTCCAAGGGCAGCCTTTATCTGCATTTTATAAAGCTTTGATGCAAATTGTAGCATGGCTTTCATTTTGTGAACAAGAACATTTGAAAACAAGACATACAGGGAAAGAACTTAAAGAGGTGCATCTCAAATACATCTGTTGATGAACTAGAAGATAATGCCACAATGCAACATACAGGAAAGCAAATCAATGTATCAGCCTGTATTAAAAACCAGTCCCCTTTCCAGAATGGTCATACTATGGTATGACATCCACCGTAGTGAGCTGCTTCTTTGAGTATATAGAAACAACCCGAGGAGGACCAGCACATTTCTCTGAGATAATTTAAAGCAAACAAGTAGCTTTTTGTGAAGTCAAGGGGAAAAAAATTAGCAAAAAATTAACAAAATTTAAATAAAATGGAAGCTATGTTTTATAAGAAAGTCATTAAAGGAAAGACTTAAAATTATTTTTTTCCCTCACATCTTACAATTAAAAAATAGACATAATATTGTCTTCAGCAGACATTGCCTACAGCTAAGAAAATATTATTCTGCCTTATCCAGCTCAGCGCTTAAAGGGAAGCAGCAACTCCAGCGATGTGTAGGATCAGTAATGAAGTTCAACCATAGCGCTGGGAACATGGGACAAAAGCCAGTCTTCAAATAACGAGTCCCAAGATTATTTGGACAAGGTATCTGGACACTTACTCATAAAATCAATAGTTCATTACAGTATCAAAGGCAGACAAAGATAATAATTTGGGGGAGGGTATTTTTACTATTATTATTATTATTTCTTCTGTGCTGGGAAGTTTTATATAACTGTAGGAGGGACTGGGGTGAAATAGCTTCAAGCTGATGAGTTTTGATACTGAATTGAATTAGGACAAAATTTCCTTGCTGGTATGTTGTAATGGAGATTTAGTGAAAAGAAGATTTTGTAATATTCAGATAAGTATACAGTAATGGCAATACTGCAAAATCTTCATTGACAGAAATATTTAAACTCTCTCACCTAGACCATATATAGCTTCTTTCCCTCTGTAAATATTCTTGTGATATAATGGCTGGAAAAGATTACTTTTCAAAGACACATGGAGGAATGTCTCTTAAAATCTGTTTCAGTTTCCAGTGTAGCATTTTGTTCAAAAAACCTGAAGGAACATTAACAGCAATGTTGGCTTCTCCTTGGAATCCTCAGTCAATGAGTGAGCAGGGTTATGCCATTTGAACAGTATTTATACTCAACTCACATGCTGCTTATTAAATACATGCAACACAATGGCAACAAAGTTGAAAAGAGAAATTATAAGATGAATGTTTTGGAAAAAAGATGGTTCCCTTTTTTTGTGAAAACATGCAAACAGAATTATATGGTTAATTATTCATATAGCTTTAATAAGGACAGCAATTCAAAATTCAGGGGAAATGCCTACAGTGTTTCAACAGCAAGATTAAGCAGCATCTATCAAATATAAAACTGGCTGTAAACACAATTAGCTCCAATGTAATTTGACATTGAAGTGGTTCTAAGGATCCAGGACTCGGTCTGTAGTCAGCTATGGCAACTTTTCCATAGTTTTTCACGTGACAGTCAAAGCACCAAGTAGAAGTGACCACCACAAAATGCTTTTGACATAACTACAGGTAAGAGATAACTAAGCAGTGACTGCCATTATCAGAGTTTTCCATGCAAAAGATTCAGCATGCTCTTAAAAAGTATCTGCCGTGTGACTACAATGTCGCTAAGTTATGACAAGGAAATATCTGTGATATGACAGTGGCATCGTACAACTGTCAATATAAAGTAAGTGCGATGGGATTGCTCTGTGCTCTAAAGCAACTGTCATGTAATGGGGCTGTGACTAGGCTGTAATAGCAGTGTGACTGCAACGTGCCAGCAGAGTGACTGATAGGTAACTCCTGGAAGAGATGGTTCCCAAGTAAAATTGGCTCTAATCATTTTGAAGTGCTGTGGACCCCATTTGTAGTGACAGCAATGCCCATCAACTTTGGCGAGCTTTTAGTCAGTACCTCATGAGAGACCAAGGCAGTTTATTGCTGTGCTTCTGGCAGCCTTAGAGTTATTCTGAATAAAATATTCTGATATCTATTCAGAGTTGCACTGTGCCAAGGGAGCTGACTCTAGGTATAGCCTCATGTGCAAATGC